>JAUYWI010112583.1:0-10810 GCA_034780595.1 Parotoplana pacifica
AGACTGGCGCAAAGCAGAGAAAAGTGGCGGATCATGGCAGCCAACCTCTACAGGAGACGGCACTGATGATGATGAACGACAAAAATACTCAACAAAAAATGTGATATTATTATTAGCAAAAAAATGGCAAAAGCGTGTTAGCTCAAATCATAAAATAATTGAATTACGCTCAAAACTGTATTGTTAGTTCTTTAATTAATAATAATTTCCTTGAGCTATCTATACTTTTTTTGTTTAAATTGACTTAGCTATACTACCATTTTACATTTATGTTACTGGGTAAAAATACACAATATTTAAAAGTTACATGGATCTTTGTATGAAACAGATAATATATGTATAGCTCAGACTTTTAATACAATTTCTATATCTAAAATAGTAGTTAGCTCAAGGAAATTTTTATTAATCGTATTGCTCGTATTTCAATTATTTTATGATTTGAACTGACACAATTTTATGCTTATTTCAATAATTTTATGGTGTGAGCTAACACACTATTGCCATTTTTTTGATAATAATAACAATAATATATCTAATCAACACAAAATAAATGTTTTTAAATTTTGTGGAGGTATCCCTTCAACATCAACTATATTGGTCATTTTACATTGGATTGATTGCTGTAATTGATTTACAGTATGTATTGAGTACCTACAAATTAGTTTGAAACTATCAATTTAGTATTCGCGTGTTTGTCATTTTAGAAATACAATTGCAGAATCTATAGGTAGTTCAATTTTATCTAATAAATTTAAAAGAAAATAACAAACTAGAAT
The DNA here is from genome assembly GCA_034780595.1 of Parotoplana pacifica. Lineage (NCBI taxonomy): Eukaryota > Metazoa > Platyhelminthes > Proseriata > Otoplanidae > Parotoplana > Parotoplana pacifica. The sequence goes on from JAUYWI010112583.1 coordinate 777, forward strand.
TATGTATGTAGGTATACAAAACGATACACAACCCTACCTCTCATGACATCTTAGCAGACTTACATATTACAATTTTTAAAGACCATAAAGGTCAAAATGTGAGTCTTGGCTTTCAAAAGATAATAATATTATATACCTTTCATTCTAAAAAAAATTCACGAGTAGCTTCAAAGAAATGGCAGAAATGTTGGAGGAGTGGTTGTTTTACTATGTAAAATTTAATCATTTGACTTTAAAGTTGCAAACATGTGCCGCTTGATATCGCTAGTACCCAATTCCAAGTTGTGCAATGTTAGTTACGGCTAAACCCTCTTAATAGTCTAAAATGGTTTTAGTCACCGATGTTTCAGAAGTTGTGGATTTTGTACAGTGATTAAGACACTGCAAAGCAAATTTAATGTCCCAAAACACTTTCATGTTCGAATTGGAAACTCCTATTTAAGCCCTATGTCCGCAAAAATGTAGGATCGCGCTAAAACCTTCGATACAAATTGAAAAGTATTTAAAAAAAATCGAATTTTGTGGTTTTGTTTTTCTTTGAGTTACAAAAAAAATGAAATTTAAAGTTGATTAGTTTTTAGAAATGAAATGTAAAAAAAATAGTGGGATAAATTTGTTAAAATTCTATGGACTTAGCAACCGTACATAAAAACTGACAACGCGTTTTTATTTCTCTTCTAAATTTCTCTTTCACATTTATTTTAACTCGGTTAATGTTTAGACTATGATAACAGTCTTGAAGAATGGAAAGGATCAAGAAAAAGGAGAAGGAAAAGAATTGTAATTTGTCTGTTTTGCATAGCTTCTAAACCTAATTTGAAAAAAAAATTGGTTTGGCTATACAAATTGTATCAATGAGAACTTTTTAAGCTAATTACATTTCTAGTGGCAAAAGGTCTAAAGAGATCAATTTTCAACTATAACAAATTCATCTATTAAAACCCACCAGGCAATGCTGAGTTTTTGAGATTTGGGTTAAGTTTCTCTAAGATAAAAACTATGTACATAAGTTCAAACAAATTCGCACTACAACAAAATCCCATAACATATTATCACACCACAAAGATGGACCTCTAGTTTGATGTCATACCAGAAGACTTGAAAGCCGAAGACCTAAATGCACCGCAAACGTATGTAACACAACGACATATTTTAACAAAAGAACCTCTAACTACTTGCACATCAATATAATTTATCATATAAAGTACAATACAGACAACATAGAGCAATAAATATACTGAGATCCAATTCTTGCTGGAAGTGTATACAGTTTTATACAACTATGAATTGTGCTCAATAGAAAAAGTAATTGTATATAAAATATTCATAATCATCATACGATTACATAAATTGAACAATTTTGATATACAGACTATGCATTGGATCTAAAGATATGTTTCACTAAATTTTAAACAAAACTATATCTTAACTATGAATTTATTTGTGAAAAAGTTATGCTACTTTGGACTGTGTCAATTTAACAAATTAATATGCAAATCGTTGAATTTTATTTACTATAGAAAATTCTTTGCTTTATAGCTCTCTTATTATCATGTATGGATAGATACAGGATTTTCTATCGTTCAAGGAAAAATGAAAACAAATTGTAATTTCTATAGCAGTCACATAAAAAATGAAGTCAAAGATGAAGGTAGGTACTATATGATGAGCTTAATACAATATATACATACCTATCTACCTATAATGCATACCTATATAAAGGATGTTAAAAATTAAATTTAACTATTTATTATGGTTATTCATATTTATAATGGCCAAATTCATACTGGATTCAGCATTTGGTTCACAATTTGTCAGTGATGCTTTATCCATCAGTGGCATCTCAGTGTCAACTTTGGTCACTGTCTCATTTTTATTAGTAGTTTTAGAAATCGCTGGTTGTAATGAAGCAGGTTGCTTAGAACAACAACTGAATGCGCTCGTTTGAGGACAACATCCACAGAACACTTCTTTGAAAGTGGTTCGAAACTGATGCGACATACTTGTATACAACACAAAGTTGATTGCTTCATTAAATAAAGTAATAAAATCAATAAAATCTCCTAATCTCATGTACACACTTGAATAAAAGGGATTATAGAAATAGCTACACATTACTAGAATACCTTGTGGCAGTTCTGTGATCAGAAACAATAAGACAACTGCAAGCAACATTGTGGTTGTTCGATTCTCACGTTGGCCAGTGTTGCGTCTAGAAGCTCCAACAAGTACGGAGCGCCTTTTACTTGCTTTGCTCATCTCCCACACCAGCAAAATGGTCATTAATGTAAGTACAAAGCACGGTATTATTTTTACTAAAATGGCTTGAATCCAAAAGTTAATCAAATTTAATTGTTCATGTTCAATTATTGATATTCGATATAAACGTTCTTCTGGCATAGTATCCGTTGAATTGCGCCAGCAGGAGTCAACTTCATTTACAAGTATGTTTGGAAGAGTTGCAATAATAGAAAAAATATAGATGACACATATAGCAATTGAAGCGTTAGACATATTAGCCAGTCTGGGTCCTGAAGTCGGCAAACTAATGTAAATGTAACGAAAAACAGCAAGAATTGTTGTCAGCCAGATAGCAGCAGTGTGACACACTATGACAAAACTTACTTGGAATAATTGGTAATACGCCCAGGCTAAACTGTTTGTGTACTGTTGGTTGGAAATGGCACCTCGAACAATATAAAAGTGAATTAGTGTTGGAGGGTAGCATATCATAGTTAACAAATCGGCTGTTGCAAGCCACATTAAGATCCAATTTGTTGAAGTTATCATTGATGGTCTAGTCAGTATCACAATGTTGGCCATATTGGCAAAGACACCAAGAATACAAATTGTAGTGCTAAGATATCCATGAACGCCGCCAAATTTTATTTCAAAAGTTTCCAGAAATGTAGCGGAAGTGCTGTTGAATGCTAAAGACATGCACTGTGATGCCATGTTGGAGAGATTCATTCTGTATGGAAATGTTTCAATATTCAAATATTAGCTGTTGGTTTATTTATGTTTTGTTTCTGGCATCAATTTATTAAAAATATGGAATAACTTGAAGGAAAGTGACAATAGGGGACTTCTCGGCAATATTAACTATATTTATATAAAATCCCATTTATTTTAGTATTATTTGGCTAAGAATTTCATTTGGTAATACAAATAACCAATGAAATTGTGAAAGAGAGTAACTTTTTATTTAATTATAAAATTTTGTAAATAAAACAAAGTAATCATTTGTGTCGTATTGAAATAATAAAAATATTGACAAAAGGCTCCACAACTCGAGAATTATTTATTGCCTAAATATTCAATACATACCTTTATCAAAGACTAAATACAAAGAAGTGAAGCATGTGCAAAGAGGCAATAGGCTTGTTAGCTAATAACCAATGTATTATAGGAAGTCCTAAAATGGCCTATTTTTCAAACAGCAACTGACCAAATTCTGGATGCTAAAGTAATTTCATAGTACCAATATGGCTTATAAAAGATACAAGAAAAAATCTTTTAATGTGGATTACTACAAGCAGAGTAAAAATACAAGCAAAAGTAGACAGCAAATTGAGGATAATGAAGCCACATAATTAACACCCATTTGCAAAAAGAAGTGAAATTATTTTATTGTCCAAAAAGGACAAAAATGTGTTAGCTCATTCCACAACGAATTGAAATAAAATAGTTAGCAAGCAACCTGTAAATGTTTGAATGGAATAAAAAATTTCAGCTGATGAATGAACAATTATACAACCAGAATGTACAATTGTAAATAACTATACTTTTCCACAATAGAAAAAAAGCTAACGAATGTTGTAAGACGGTCACCATCCAGTAAGCAGTTACCATCAAAACGGTTAGGCGGATTAGAAAACGATGAATCAAAGACTGCTGGGTTAGAAAGAAAAATCAGGGTCTGCAAAAAGCAAGAATAATGCTCAGAAAAAAACTAAATCAATTAAATGGACTCGTAAAAGAGAATATGGGAACTTTGATTGAATTTAAGTACAAAGGCAAAGAAATAAACGTTGTAATGGTGAAATTTGGGTGTTAAAAATAGCTAACGAATATTAATTCCGGTACTTAGGTATTGGATGGTGACCACCGTTTTACAACATTCGTTAGCTATTTGTTTCTATTGTGGAAAAGTATAGTTATTTACAATTGTGCCTTTTGTTTGTATATTTGTTCATTCATCTGCTGCAAATTTTCATACCATTCAAACATTTACATGTTGCATGCTAATATTTTATTTCAGTTCTTTTTTTAGATTGCCCTTTTAGAGCTATAAAATAATATAAATAGGTAATTACCAACATTACAGAGTAACACAACATCCCTTGGACAATAGCCAATCGAAGATAGAAGTGTCACAAACCTTATTCATGCTAGAAGGTGTTAGTATTAATAAAATAAGGCTTTAATAAATGACGTCTTTGGGTTGCGGTTTCACAGCTAGAATAGACGAACATATTATCAACGTCAATTTATGATTTAGAGTTTATGCTTGTTCATATAAGAAGGATTTCTCAGGTTGACACAAACGAATAGATGCCTTGTGTTGCATTATCCTTGTGTTTAAACCATTGACTGTATGACCTGTGTACGATAGGGGGCAATCTGCGCATGGTAATCTGTAAACTACACCTTTCTTAAAAACAAATGACTTTTGATATTTAGGACGAGGAAAAACTGGCCTATTTTCTTCGGTAGTTTCAGAGTGACTTTGACATGTGAAAACCCGACCTAATTAACGTGGATTCAAACCAAACCCTTAAACTACAACAGCCCTACAAAATTTGTCCGATGACATAGCTGCTGGTTTCAACCAAACCTCACCACCTTTCAGAATACTCACTACAACTCTAGACCTTACAAAAGCTTTTGATTTAGTAGATATTCACATCTTCTCACAAAAACTCACTCAATCTTCCTTACCAAACTGCTTGACAAAATACATCTCAAATTACATACATGGCAGAAAACAACAGGTAAAGTTTAACAATATTATCTCACCCGATCGCAACATACACCACCTATAGTGTCCCACAAGGCTCTGTCTTATCTCCCAGACTCTCACACTATTACATGAATGACATACCCAAACCACAAACTCCAAACACATACATCACACAATATGCCACGAGACAAATGTTCTTCTAATACATGACCACATGACACTCTTAAATACACAAACACTTGCCCAATTACACAAATCAAACCATCCTAATAAGCATCATCTTACAACATCTCAATACACACCCTAAACGCAAACTTAAACAGAATATCATAACCAAGCATAAAAACCTACTTCCACCAAAAAGCATCACTTGACCTAGATGATAATACCTACAAACAAACAATCTAAACAATTCATACAAAGGTAGTTTCAGATACAATTTAACAACTGTCCACATCATCCTATACACTTGAATGCCTCTGATCTAAGGTTAAATCCATCAGATGTAATCAAATTCATAACCCACACTGGGAAGACTACCTTTTTGTACAAGGGGTAGGGGCTGCAACAACAATAACAAGGGGAGACAAATATTTACAAAAATACCAAGAAAATTGAAACAATCATAAAACCAGTAATTCTTTATGGAGCAGAATGCTGGAGAATAGGGAGGAAGGAGGAGAAGATCCTGGAGACAACTGAGGAAATTAGAAAAGAACTGAAAGTTAGAAATATTATAGAGAAGGTCAGAGAGAGCAGGTTATGGTGGTATGGACATGGAGATAGAATGGACGAGATTAACTCTGTAAAGAAGATACTGAACAGCGAGGTAGAAAACCAAGATGTAGAGGCAGACCGAGGAGAAAATGGAGACAAGAAGTGGAGAAAGATATGCAAGATCGAGGGCTCAGTAAAGCAGATACACAGAACAGGAATCATTGGAGAAGGAACATTCAGGTCGCCGACCTCATCTAATGAGACTAGGGGTAATAGAAGAAAAAGAATCTAATAGATTTGATGATTTGCTTCAACGAATTGTTCTTCCATTCTTCCATTCGCACACTAGATAGATTTAATGAATGTTTACAGCCTGTACTTTATTTAACAGAATCAAAAATACCTATCTATTATAAATCGATAAACCGATGTTCACAAGTCCAATAAAATTGCGAATTTTGTATGGAATGAAATTGAAAACAACATGCTGTACAACAAGAATGTTGTATTGCTGTATGACAATGCGACATGCATACAACAAAATGTGTTGTATAATAATATTTTGTTTGTTCACCTATTGTTTGTTATTCTACATACATCTGTGGTTGTAAAAGACCGACGAAAACTAAACAACACATATTCATACATAAATAGAACATCTGTGTTTTTGAAGATGTATGTGATTTTTCCGATTTTCTATACAAACATAGTCCTGAACAGTGGCGATCATAAATTCACCAATGGATATAATCACATTTTTCTACTAGGCCTATTTACCTAACTAGATGTCCGTTGCAGCTTTGCTTGCCAAATGTAATCAATCAATAGGGAGCCCGTTTTAACTTTTATTAGCTGCTGAATTCTGTATTTTCAAGCTGTTAATATACAAGTGCAACATTTTTAGCTGATGGTTCTATGATTTGTGCAATATTTATTTACGAGTTTTATTAGACAATTGATATATTATTTGGTAGAATTTAGTTACGAGTAAACTGAGAATGTGAAAGCTAATTTTTTGGTGCTATTTTTTGTTATTTTGAAGATGATGTGGTAGCTACAGGGATTTGGGGAAGAGGTAAGTGAGGTGGAGATAAAAAAGTTTAGGACAAAACGAAACTAGCTACTTTTGGGTAATCTTTTTGAATTCTAGCCTTAACACCTTTAACTTTGCCGGACAGGTTTCCCGTCCCATCGAAGTTCGTTCACAAATCGTAACAGCTTGTTGTCTAATATTTCTCCCGGTGTTCCTTCATCCTTCACTGACGTCTAACAAGCCAACAAAATCTTCTCTTATAATGTTCGAGCAATCTGAAAAACGAATAGTTACGACTAATTGTTCAGTATTGGAGGTGTCGCGAACTTCATCGGTTGATACGGAAAATCACCTCCTAGATTTAGTTACTTCAGATACAATGTGGTCTTGGTATGTGTTTTCCAATGATATCTATGACCTCGTTCTGAACTGTCTTTGATTTGTATGTTGCTGATTTAGGACAAGAAGCAAAATAATCTTCACTAATTTTGTCACCTTCATTAATTCGATACTGAAGAAATGCTTGAAAAATTCCAGTAATTGCATTATTTACATTGTTACTGGTCGCATCATCTTTGTGGCTTCGAAGAGCAAAATTTTGTTTGCCGCACAAAATAATTGTTTCGACAATGGTTTCAATTACATTCATATAATATATTTTATTTTTTCTACTGCTGTATTTATGCCAACATTTATGGGCTGTTGTTGTCCATTCATTATATTCAAGAATGCTCTAGCTTCATTCTTACAGATAAGATGACTGCGATTTCCAAAATTGGTCTTAATTCCATCGTTATGTTTCACCTTTTAAAATGCTGATCGAAATAGTTCCTAGCTTTTTTCCAATTTAAAACGGTTTTGTGACAAGTTGCCTGATAGAGGTATCAGCAGAGAACAAGACGCCATACTTACAAAAAGTACCATCAACACTAAGTGAGTACCTATACTAATCCTTCACATATGTATTTAGCCAGCTGTTTGAAAGGATCTGTTGCAACCACCCAATTTTGCCTTTGGAAAAACCTCCTTCTCATTAACTAGGTGTATATACTTCTGAATGATGTCAACTATCAACTATTTTATTCACGAATTCAATAATATCAACTTTTTTGGTTTGGCTGTTGGCTACAGAAAAAGGCTCAGTGTTGACCAAAGAATGACATGGGTTGATGGCAGAAGGCTTAGAGGAGAGAAAAATTTCGCGGGCTTGAGCAGGGGGCTTTGATGTAGAGACCCTGAAGGGAGAGATCTCCTCGACTGGAGCCGTGGGTGCTGATGTAGATGCATGGAGGATATGTCTCGTGGACTGGAACTGGGGGTACTGATGTAGAGGCGGTCGAAAAAGTTGACTTATTTTATTTTTATAACCTGGGGGGGGGGGGGTTAACACCCCGTTGGATCCACCACTGATGCAACAATAACAATAGATTTATTGTTAGGTAAGGATATAATAATAATGTGTATGTTGACGTACATAATGTAAAAATCAAATCTTCCCATTTCTAAATCCACACTTTTATTATAATGAATATAAAGCAAACAATACAATAATAGCTGCAGTAAACAGTTTATGAGTAGAAGTAAAATTAATTCTGTTAGCTGCAGCAAAAGTTTTAAGCCCTTTTGAGTTCAAATACTTAAGAATACAATGTGGAAGTTGGTTAATTTTTGATTCCTGAATATCTTTATTAAACGTTAAATGCAAAGCTAATGGGTTGTCTCTATTAGGGTTGTAATAAGATTTTCCCAGAAACGTGAGGTGTATATCGTACAATGTCAACAGCGATTTCATTGAATTGGGTATGAATTCTATATTATACCAGAATCCTCGATCCGTCAAAAGTGTTATTATGTTAAAGCCTGTTCCTTCATTATTCTAAAATAAGAGTAGAAATAGTGTTTATAAGTATTATCTTATAAGTTTTCATTGATTGGTCGGCCCTAAAACACATTGTAGAAAAAAACAATGGCCATTAGATTTGTCATTAAAATTAGAAATATGAAAGTTCAATGGTCAACCAAATACATTCCTATACATACTAAGGAATGTAACTTTTGACATTTTACTCAATTAGGTGATAAATGGATTAACCAGCTCAATCAATTAAATTGCATCTTGTTTTTCTCCAAATCTTTTGTTTTAAATAAGTAGGTAAATTAATATTTTTTCAAGACGTTTTCAGAAATTCTTCGAAATATATTTTTTTAGTGGATTTGGTCTGAAATAATTTTTTTTATTGACTGAACCAGCTTCATTGCAGTCGAAAAAACTCCATATACTGCTCAGATGTTGTTGTTTTTGCGTAAGGAAGAAGATTGTGGAGTGCTCTGCGCCATACGTAACACAGCTACAGGGTCTTCTGTCAAAATAGAAAGCGGGTGGTCAGCTGTACCCAGGAAGTTAAGTCATTTGGTAGTCAGAAAAGGGCAGCTTTGAAGCCAGCTCTCCATGGTGTTTGGCTCAGCCTTGCACCTGTTGCAGATGGGGTTGACGGAGCAATCGGTAATGGTCTAGTAAGCTTTGAATATATGAAAGTGTCCTTTACGAATTTGGGCTAGCAAACATTGGTCTGATTCATCAACGAAAAGTATGATATTCCAGGGGGTAATATGGACACTGAATAAAAGAAATAGATCAATAAGCAATATGTTTTATTGAATAAGAAACTGATGCGTTTGAATGAATGAATGAGCCTAAGTACGTGAGAGAAATAATTAAAATAGATATTGATTAAATATAAAACATTAGAGTTCACAAAAGTTCGATGCTTCTTGAACAAGGGGTCCTGTTTTGAAAGTCTTAAAATTTCTTAATAACACTGTTCTAGGCTTTGTCAAATATGGGCATAGTATCTCTATATGGGTACGCCTTTCAGAGTTAAATAGTCGCTCATGCGGTATTTCTCACACTAGGATTATAAGGCGTGGTTCTGCAGGTTGATATACCTTATCCACATGTACCAATTGCCTCGATATTGATGAAAGCTAGCGATTCGGATTTGCTGTTTTGGGGAGGCTTGTCGGCCTCTGTCATGCGCTCTAGGGGAGGTTTGGCTATGGCCTTGTACCTGCGGGGGCTTCGGCTCCTCTGACGGGGTTGCTACCCTGAACAGAACAAGAAATATTTTAAGGCCTGACTCAAATTGAGTACCTCTGTCACTATGTACAGGGTGTGTAAAAAGTCTTTGGCGGTCATTATATAAAACAAATTTATTGTATATATAGATTACCTATGTAGTTTTACGTAGGAATATGTACAGATTATGAAATAGAATATGAAAATATAAACAAAGTGTTCACACAAATGTTATTAATAGATCA
>JAUYWI010112594.1:0-10810 GCA_034780595.1 Parotoplana pacifica
AATTTTAAGGACATGGCATCATAGATTGGGTGTGGATTATTTCGAAACACTTGCACTGTCAATGCCTTCCCAGTTACAAGCTTGCATTAAGGCTCGTGGAGGGCCTACTAAATATTAACTTTTTGAGAGATTGATAGACTCTTTGTGTTAATGTTGCTCTATATTGTACATACATATATGTATGTTATATGCTGAATAATTTCAAATTTATATGTGCAAATATGTATATTTATAATTATAACTATTTTTGGAGAAAATAAATAGGGTGTTCACGACTTTTTTTTGCTAACTGTATTATGTTTTAATCATAACCTCAACTGTAGAACACATTGTTCTAATAATATGCCAATTTTCATCACCTTAGAGAAATCCTAAGTTAAAAGTTCATAGCCCCACCCCCTTACCGGACTGCGTTAACTACCCCGGTATGGATAGGGTTAAACGTTAGACTTCTACGAGTATAATGAAGTTCAGGGAACTGTTTTTTCATTTATACAATATTCATTGTATGTTCTCAGTCTAAGAAAGTAAATTTCCTATTTTGAGTATTATTTATGTATTATTATTTATGTTAAAACATAATGAATGAATTTGATAATCCAATAAATGCGCTGTCAATTCTTTCTGTTGTTATTTGGTGGATGCCATGTCAGTGCTGCCAGCTTTACCATAGTTCAATATTTTCCTCCTTGTTGCGGTTTTCTGCGAGCAATGCTTTGTGGTTTATCTTTAATACCCTGATGCCACTGAGGAATAACTGGCGCTCCTTATTCGGTCGGTAGTTTGTAAAATATTACTTTTAGTAGGTGAATTATTACTATTTACCTTCTATTGATTCGAGGTAGGTGTTGGCAAACAAAAGTTATACTAGAGGTATCTGTACTGTTCATCTATTTTATTTCAAACTGAATATTGAATCCAAATACCCAAATATTCACTTAATAAGTGCTATAATAGACACCTGCATTTAATTCATTTCTTGTGTATTTATTTTATCATTTTTAATACATATATAACAGCTTAGTTATTTATGGGCTACAAGCCTTCACTGTATTGATAACAAATTGCCTTCTATAAAATCAATGCCTGACGAACTATTATACTCCTCATCATGTAGTAGTAACCTAGAGACTATTTCACGTTATTCGATTTCTATTAATGCCTACTAAGTCTAGCTTTATAGTTTGATATAATAAGCATAATTATACACTGACTTTTGAATACAAGTATATGATGTACGTATGTTATATTTCTTCGAACGTAAATTGACTATTTTGACGAATAATGTGGATATTTGTTTAGAAAACGGTTATTCTTACTTATTTACATCTGTGTACTTTTTTCTCAAACTAGATATTTAGGAATTTAATTACAACGTCATTTGAGCAGATTATCACATTCAATCCGAACTGACTGGCAACATACTCAACACATTTATAAATTAGATCTAGTTCGGTATTAACCGATGCTTAGCTACTTGATGAGATACAGAATTTCAAATAAAAGTATTTGGGTTTCTATTAAAGGTAATAGGTACCTACATAGAGGGTGAGTCGTCAATAGTCTGCATAATTTTGTAAAAATAAATTAAATATTCTGTACAGCGTTTACTTGCAAGTAGTATTGGATTTTATCATATTTTTATCATTGACTATTTTTTATGTTATTTATATAAAAATTATGATAAAATACAATACTACTTACAAGTAATGTGGTGCATAATATTTAATTTATTTTTACTAAAAATGGCGTAGATTTTTGACTCACCCCCGTAGAAGCTGAATCACATTTACCTGAAAAGAAACAACGGTACCTATAGATTATAAAAATGACAAATATAAATTATTACAAGAATTTTAGATCTAAAATTTCGTAGTTCCGTTAGTAAGTAACGTTTCTGGTTTAAGACCGCTTCCCCCATCTCCTAAATTGATAACACTAATTTTTTAAATATGTTAATGTTCCAAATTTTAAATGGTGATGATGCACTTTATAGCTTAATTTGATAATGTTACAAGTTCTGCAGATGATAATGTGAGTATTAATTTTTGAAACAAATTTTATTGACGATTTATTTTCGGTAAATCTACCAGCTGTTAGTTCCACCGCATTTAGTTTAGTTAATATATAAGATTTTATTATTTCTTCTTAAAGAAATATGACCCTGATTATTTTCAAAAACCCTGATATTAGCCAATTATCCAACTGGCCTGATAAAAACAGACTTGTAAATCGACCTTATCTTATTACTTATGTATCCGGCCGTTCAATTTTGATACTGACATAATTCCGAATATAAAATATATTTTATAAACCTTGTCGCTGATAAGAGAACTATTAACTTTTACGCAGTGGACATGCGATAAAACAACAATACAGACAGAGTCTTAATGATCTTAGCAGGTCTGAAACTTAATGAATTTTTCATTATTATCTTATATATTATTAAAAGCACACATTCTATTTTGAAGAAAAAAGATATTCTCAATGTGATGACGACTATACAAAATTTTTTTTTGATGTTCATCAGATTAGATAGAGTTATATACTTCCGAGAGCCACAAAAGAATTTACACCTGATAAAATTGAGGTTTAATCGATTTCATCGGCTTAATAAACAAATGGCGCACTTGCATGAAGAGCAGTTGAAAACAAAATATGATTTCTTTAAAAAATATTATTTAATGTTGTTGTTTACTAGCGTGATAGATCATTCTCTATTATATGTATTTGGATGGAAATAACAGTTTTTAAGTAGGTAGGTGAATAACACTAAACGCTATTAAAAAACTATTTAATTAAATTCGAAAGTAATTTTGTCACCAGCATCTATGTACAATATCAACAAATTATAGATCTTATTGACGTTTTATATAGTCATGATACTTTAACAAAAATAATGTTGGAAACTAAATTTTAATTCTGCATTTCCAAAATTTGTGTCCAAGGACTTCGTTGGAGCAAGGTAACTTTTTTATGTGCAAAAATCAACCAATTTGCTACAAGCGATCATTGAAAGCGACCAAAAAACTAGGTATCTAAATATTGTAATTGAAGCTTCACACAAAGTGCTTTCAGATAAATTAATATACTAAAATTTTATTTTTGCTCAGTGATTATGCCTGGCTGATGAGGCCTGATAAGGCAGAAACAGCCGTCCTGGGCTATTATTGTCTACCATGGGAACACCTTGACCACTTATCGGGTGTGGGTTGACTAGTCCCTGAGCACTTTCGGAACCCTGTCCACCAAGTAACTTAAGGTGTGCCATTACCGGCGGGTCTCGAACCGGGAACCTCCCGACCCGTAGTCAAGACCGCTATCCACTCGACTGTAAGGTGCTCATATATTTTAGTCGTACAATATGTATAATTAGTCATTAAATATAAAAAATCGTACATAATTTTGTATATTTAGTCGTATACAAATAGTCATCAAACATCCGTACACAAATTTGTCGTATAAATTTATATATTTCTAAATATATTATGAACCGTTAGTATGTGACGACGATTATTTATTTTGTTTATAACAATCACACCACCGCAATGTGGTATCTGATCACTGTACCAATAGCACATGTTTATTACATCACGTGACCATTGTACAATCAAATAAATGGTTCAACTAAACATTGTGGTTTAATTACTCCACACAACTTATCACAATATAGAAACCAAACCTGACTATGTACTCTGGGGAACGCCTCTAGTAACGCCGATGTTTGGTTTAGTATTTCTCTTCTGATTTATTTCATATTCTCATGTCTGTCTGAGCCGGACTTTCTGCATTTCAGTCATGTGACTTTGTGTGACAAGTTCTGTCCATGTTTGCATTTGTCTGATCATTTATAAGTAGTTGTGCTTCCCGTACCAAAAACAAATATAGCAAACTATTTCCAGTGGTTGCTGTGGGTATAAGAATGTTTCTAAGCACTCATTCTTTTGTACAGAGCGCTGGTCGTGTGGTTGGACACTGGACGCTCAATCCAGAGGTGCCTGGTTCTAACCTGACTATGTGGTCTGGGGAATAGGATGTTAGTAACGCCCATGTTTGGTTTGTTATTTCTCTTCTGACTAATTATTACGACTTTTGATATAGGATTACTATTTATACTTTGCCTATTTTCCTACTTTTTGGCCATGATTCCAAGACATTAGTTCCATTTTTGACATATTTGTTAATTAAATCGAACTGACGGAAAGCGTTCAATAATTTACTAGATCGGTGGGGGGTTAAAAGCGAATTGTAATGATTGGAAATTCTCTAACTGGTCAATGTTTCAGAAATTATCTGCACACAAAAGTATTGTATAATAGGAAGTTCCTTTTGACAAATTTAATGTGTTCATCATCGCATACATTTTTATTATTTAAAAAAACCATCCAACGGACTTCAAACCCTAATGTGTTCATCATCGCATACATTTTTATTATTTAAAAAAACCATCCAACGGACTTCAAACCCTGATTCTCAGACAAAAACAAATGTTCTGATTCATTTCATTAAAACAGCGCCCTAATAACCATGATGGTATCTTCAATAGCTTTTGTGGAAATTGCTCTAATGGCTCAAAGTTCTAGAAGGTGATATTTTGTGGAATTTATGTACCTTAGTTTGAATCTTTAAAAAGTGCTGAGATGTAAAAAAAAGTCCGGTTTTGAATATATGTTGGCAATGTTTCCCAGGTGAATATTTCTGAAATAGTCCGAAATTAGTCTGGTCATCAAATCACGTTTTTTATGGTATAATTATGAAGTTTAGAAAATGTGAAACCGACAAAACAGTAATAGCAATCATGCAATTTCTGTGATAGGGCAATATTTTGCACATTAACCGACTTGTTTATCTTTCTTTTATGACGATACTTTTTACTGTAGCCGCCATGTTTTGTAAATCAAATACTGAAATATGCAGTGCGACATCAATAAATAAAGTGATTATTTTAATAGACAGCAATGAATGGAGCAACGCTATAGACTCCGTAATAATTTAATAAATCAATATATTTTATTATACATTTGTGGAAAAATAAAAATTAGTCAAACCTTTATTTCCCAAAGTTTCTAATTTTTACGAGTTTTGTTCTAATTACGTACCTAATTTATTATCAGTGGCACTCATTCTATGAATTTGTGATATCGCAACTGAAATTAGTTTGAAACAAAAATTCATCATACAAAGAATGTTTATTATACAATTGCATATTATTTTAAGTTTGTTGAATAAAATAAGAAAAGGTCTACTACATACATATGTTAGATCAATAGAGAGATTTAAATAAACCCAATTCCCTTAGAGGATCAAATGGAAATGTTTTTTTTAATTGTTTCATTTACTTGGAATATACAGATCCCGTTTTTCCACGAATAAAATTATTAGCATTAAATTACTTGATTTAGACAAAATATTTGCGCCTGTACAGTGTTTTTCAGTAATTAAGGAAATCCTTTACATAAAACCAGAAACTAAAATGCACTGGGAATAAGAGGGTTTAAAATATAATTATAAATACTTAATATACAACAACAAGCTTTTTTCTAAGGATTCTGTCTCTAAGTTGATTGATTAAAAGGAAGGACATTTTAGTACTCTCAAGTTTTCTTCTCCATACTAGAGACTCATTTTTTCTTCTATTATTAATATTTCCTGTTAACAAAAATTGCTCATTCAAGTGTGGAGAAGAGAGATAAAACAAGAACATGACATAGTTAGAAAATTTGATTCTAGTGTTGTTGTCTTAGTTGACCTAGCATCACAATGTTTTAATCAACTCCACTCTAAAGTTTTTATTGGTTTATTATCAGACAGGAAGCCCAGAGAACTTTGCTTAAAGGAACGGGGTGCCAATATTGGGGTATATAGTCAATTAGGACATGACTAAGGATGTACGACGAATATGGACGTCTACTGTGTTATACCGGCTGCATGGGCCGTTAGATTGGGCTTACTAATGTTAAATTCTTATCTAAAAAAAGGTTTATCCAATTGGCCTAAAATTCAGAGGGTTCTGACTTCTGTTGATGTTACAAGTAAGTCTTATGTCCATGGAAAATGTGTTTTCGTAAAGATAATTAATTTTATTTTTATAAAATTATTATTTACGTCGATACTATTTCCAAGTAACAAACATTTTAAATACTAACTTTAAGAAGAAAAATAATATATTTATACGAAAATGTTTTTTCAGTGAGTGTAACATCATACTTTTTATCATTTATTGCGTGAACTAATCCGACCAAGTATCTTTGATATATTCGAGTTCAGTAGAAGCCCGTTGTTGTGATTTAATTAGATATTCATTGTGTTTTATGCCGTGCGACTTTACAGACAGATATTTTATAGTCCAAAATAAAGTCATTAATCTGCTCTTAGGCAAGTCCGGAAGAAAGGATACCTCGTTCACCATTCTAAACGTAAAACAGATGAAAAACGATGCGCCATATTTTGAGCTGGGTTTTTAATCCAAAACCACAAAATCATGTTTTAAACTCTTATACTACTTAAAAATATAGATAGTACTATACATAAAATAGTGTACTGTAGTTTTATTACTGTTAAACATATAAGTAGTATGAAAAAAAGGATTGTAAGTTTTAGACATAATAAAGTGCAGCCATTTTTTTCTTGTAAATTATTAGGAATTTTATTCAGTCGCAACCTCTTATTGTGACCTGTAGAAACGCGTATTTTATATTATCGGTCATTAAAAAAGTCATGACACAAATGTGTATAATAAATCACACACAAAAATTGGAGACAAAACCCGATAATGAATATATTTTTTGGAGGCAAAATTCGCTAATCAATATTTTCTTATGACCTCATCGGCCCTAGTCGCCCGAAATTGATTTTTTTAAATTCTGTCAATGAATCTTTCCTTGCATATGATCTACAAGTTTATATTACATGATTTTTTACGAAATGATCGGTCACCCCATATAACGACCTTCCAAAGGCTAGTAAAGTTGATATCTAAGACATCCACCCCCCAAATCAGATAAAATAACAGCACGTGTAATTGATGCAAAATTCTGTGTTTATTAAAACTATACGTACTATCTATTTCTTTTCTTTTCAGTGATTTCTTTTCCCTCGAACCTTGACCACAACAAATACTGCAGCGTCATCCAGAATTTGTCCAAAACGTTAACCAATCGTTATACAAATAAGTATAAGGTAACCTACTTAGCTAGCTAATAATTAATAAATTAATGTTTAGAAATCGAGAAAATATACAACTTTTTCATTGACCTGATAGTTATTTTTATTAATATAATAATTAGAAGAGCAAACTTATTTTATATTTGATGTTTAAACATTTGATACACAATACGGAAATAATTATACACAAATGTAATGAGGCAATAAGTTTATAAATTCTTTATCAGGAGATCGGATAATTATCTTGATAGGACAGTCAGTCAATCAGCAACATACTCGCAACGAGGCTGTCTGTCCTCAATCCGCGCGTAGAATAAACAATTTGCCTCCATTTGTGACGGTCTTCTGTCAGCCGAATTGCATCGGTTAAGCTTGTTCCCAGTCAAGTCTTGATGTCGTCCGAATACTGTCTGCGAGGTCTCCCCCTTCTGCGCCGACCAGGATGCGGTTCAACGAATGCATCTTTGACCTGACCCTTCGCTTTGCAGGCAATGCCCAAAAAACGGAGCTTCTTAGTCTTCACCATTTGATTGCCTGTCCTTCCAGTTGATGCGAAGAACCCGCCTGAGAACCCACATTTTCGCTGCATTGATTATTCTGATATCTGGTGTCCTTAGCGTCCAGGCTTCGGAGCCGTAAGTCAGAACGGGCAACACCAGAGCACGAATAGCCCTCCTCTTCAACCGGATGCATCTTTCCAGATGCTCCACAGTTCAAGGGATCTTTTCTTCGCCATCGCTATTCTCACACGAATATCCTTCTCACAGTTTCCATTCCCTGTCTTGATTAAACCGAAATACTTCAAAATGTTCACACGCTCGATAAATTGACATGCGACAGTGACATTGGCATCCATTCCTCTAATGGTCAACCATTTGGTTTCGCGTCATTCAGTTTTTGTTCTCTTCTTCTGCCGGCTTTATCGAGCCACTTCAGAGCCTCAGATGGGTCACTTGTGCCATCTACAGAGACAGCAGTGTCGTCAGAAAACCTGAGATCAGAGATGATTCTTCCGCCAGTCACCACTCCGTATTCCACCAAGGTCAGCTTCCCTCATCTGTTCTGTATAAAGTGTGAAGAGTGTTGGCGAGATTAAGCAGCCTCTGCCGATGATAAAGGGCTCAGAACGTGCGTCTATTCCAAAGAAGCTGTTGACATTCAAATCATTTTTATAATTAAGGGACATACTATCATAACAAAGGACTGTCAACTCTATACTTTTGTGTGTCGTTAACTTTAGGTTGGATTTTTTCATATCTCTAAAATTTGAACCAATTGCATTGAAATTTGGACCCTTAATTGAATTTAACATAGAAACATTTTTAACATTTCAAAGTCATAGCTCGCGTGACCTCCTTTGGTTTGAACCGACTCGAAAGGGTCAAAACATCAATTGAATTTGGTTTATTGTTTTAAAACTTAATTGAATGTAAAACTTTTTATATAACTATCAAGATAAATTCTCCAATGCAAACCATAATGTTTAATATCCATATTCTGATGAATTGGGATATTATTGTCCCCATCAGTGGCAAAACAAGATCCATAATGCTTCTGGAACCATTTCTTTAAAAGTTATAAATAAAAATCTTATATTTTAGAAATAGGCATCATTTTGTACATTTTTTACATTAGACTTATTCTGATGTCTATACTCGTATATGTAAATGTATTCTTTATTTAGCATACTTATAGTTTTGGCTTAGTTTAAGATAAATTCGATAATTATTTTTATATGAATACATTCTATGTATAAACCTTATATCACTTTATTTGGTAACAGGAAACCCGCTGTCTAGCAGGCAAGATATCATATATCATAAAACCGAAAATACACATTCCTATAAGGAAGACAATAAACTCACTGCAACTAATATGTCTATAAGATAACAACACCCATCGTCTATTTAGAAAGAATCCAGGTTGGCTCAATATCACAGAAAACGTAATTTAATAATTTTAAATGTTATAAAGCGTGACTTCGTTTGATCTATATTTTTTCAAATACAGCGTAAAATGAAATTTATAATTATGCTTTTTTTAAAGTTTTTTTTAAAGCTTTTTTTTTAAGTTTGCCCTCAACTTGCTCTGCACATAGTTTCTCTTACGATCTGTGCCTAATATTATTAGGTATGCAGAACGAATTGTTTTCAAAAAGAACATTAATACCTCCAAAACCAATCAAAGGAAGCTTGTTACATTTTCTAAATTTATTCCCAAAACGACATTTATTCAAATAACATACTGATCCTTAATATTTGAATAGTTAACAAATGGAAGCGTACGTTGTATGAAGTAAATTTCTGGAAAAAGAAATTAGAACACAAAGAGAAGTTGCTGTTGGGGAGGGGGGCACAGCTGTCAAAACTGCTGTTTTTTAAACAAAATAACATTTTGTAGCTTTGAAAGTTGTGGGTGATACACCCAAAAATTAGTCATGCATTCCTTAACATGGTCCAGCAGCTATGAATGCCTATGGAAAGGCCTCCAACATACACTCCTTAACATGATCCAGCAGCTATGAATGTCTATGGAAAATCCTCCACCATACACTCCTTAACATGATCCAGCAGCTATGAATGTCTATGAAAAGGCCTCCAACATACACTTCTTAACATGGTCCAGCAACTATGAATCTATATGGAAAGCCCTCCAACATACACTTCTTAACATGGTCCAGCAACTATGAATGTCTATGGAAAAGCCTCCACCATACACTTCATAACATGATTCAGCAGCTATGAATGTCTATGGAAAGGCCTAAAACATACACTTCTTAATATGGTCCAATAGCTATGAATGTCTATGGAAAGGCCTCCATCATACACTTCATAACATGGTCCAGCAACTATGAATGTCTATGGAAAAGCCTCCACCATACACTTCATAACATGATCCAGCAGCTATGAATGTCTATGGAAAGGCCTAAAACATATACTTCTTAACATGGTCCAGCAGCTATGAATGTCTATGGAAAGGCCTCCATCATAAACTTCATAACATGGCCCCACAGCTACTATGAATGTCTATGGAAAGGCCTCCACTTCTTAACATGGTTCAGCAACTATGAGTGTCTATGGAAAGGCCTCCATCATACACTTCATAACATGGTCCCACAGCTATGAATGTCTATACAAAGGCCTCCATCATACACTTCATAACATGATCCAGCAGCTATGAGTGTCTATGGAAAGGCCTCCACCACGCACTTCTTAACATGGCCCCGCAGCTATGAATGTCTCTGGAAAGGCCTCCATCATGCACTTCATAACATGGTCCAGCAGCTATGAATGTCTCTGGAAAGGCCTCCATCATACACTTCATAACATGGCCCCGCATCTGAATGTCTATGGAAAGGTCTCCATCATACACTTCATAACATGGTCCAGAACTTGGTGTGACAATTTTCAAAACTATTTAAAAGTAAAAAGGTTTTATTCACAAGCCGAAACTGCTAGTTTTTGTATATTGTAAAATTTGTGATGAAAGTTAACTTGCTAGAATAAATATATACGTTATGATTACAATGTATATATTAAGAAGAGTTATGTCATTTATAATCTACATATAATCGAGGACTACGTGAATACCAGGACGCTCAACTAGGCTTTCAGTGTTAATTTTACCAAGAGGCTGATTTTCAAAT
>JAUYWI010112605.1:0-10810 GCA_034780595.1 Parotoplana pacifica
CCGAGCTTGACTGACCATCTTATCATGCTTCAGCTTGGGTGTAGAACAAGATACACATGATTACATAGTTTTGATTTTCAAATGCTGTTTTTATGTATTTTTAAAAAAATGTTTTGCACATCTTATGGTTGGATTATATTCATTTCTCTGATGTTAGTACTGTCAAAGGCTTGACAGATTTTAATTTATTATTTTTGAATTTGTATGTTTGCTGCAGTAAAGATTTCATTGTACATAAGAGGAGGATCAGGAACTCTCATTGAATAGCTAAATGTTTAGGAAGAAGTGCTATCAGAATCACCTAAAATTTGCTCCAATTTTACCGGTGGGTGAGCTAGCAGCTATTGCTCTATCGCTCCAAAAAATCTTCATTCATACAAGAGCACTCCCAGAAGACATAATTATTTTCTGTGATTCATCAAAAGATTACCGGGTAAAGAAAATCCATTTAACAACTGACAATTTGTTTGAGAACTGCCAAATGAATTGCATAATAATTCAATGGATTCCAGCGCATGTATCAATTCAGGAGAATGAAGGAGTTGACAATCTAACCTAATAAGGTCTGAATAAAACTTTTAAGTATGAAACTACGGCGGAAGACCTAATTGCTAACTATGCATACCAACAAAGAAAAACTCAACCGTCTAAACAAAACCGCAATCTAAAGCTACCCAGGAAGTATGCCACTATACTGACAAGAATGCGAACTAGTCGCAAGACCTATCCTATTTGCAAAAACTGCGACAATGAGCGTCTCAATCCAGAACATACCTACAAATGTGACACAAGACTGCGTACATCTCAGCGAAGCTATTGATCAATATCCTGAAAAAGATGCTGAAATGGTCCATTATTCTGTTTATGGCCGTATCTGAAATATGATGTAAACACGACACAAAAACAACAACAACAACTCAAACAGGACCTACTCATAGGATGGATTGTTTGTTGACTAGAAACAGACGATTTCTGAGGTGGTTCCCCCTTGCCTTCCTTACTGATAACCCTTAATGGTATGTTGGGTGGAGTTCCTCTAGATCCACACACTAACCACTGCGTTATTAACAGTCGGTCGCTAAATATAAAGATTGTCATATAAATCATAATTGTATATTTTTCTAGGAATTTTAAAGTTCTTAAATCAGTACACCTACAAAATAGACAAAATGGGTCCTATATTTATTTACGAGGTTCTTTCGTTTTGGAGAGCCTTTATATAGAAAAATAAATAGTCTGATTTGGAATTTGTATGTCATAAAATGGATACTTTCGTACTATTTCACCACGCACCCCTATCAGTTGGAACACGTCACTACAACAGAGAGTGAATAATATGTCATGTTTTTAGATGAAAATGTTAACCCCCAAATGTCTTTAAGTGCTAAGAAGGCGGGAGATTGAACAAAAATACACCGCAGAAATGTTTTCTTTAGAAAATGGCTTAAATCAATATTAGTATGTTATGTAGTGAAAACATGCTAGGGTCCAACAGGTACAATCTTTTACTAAACGACAAAGGAGGCAGGCGCATGTAGACTAAATAAATCAAAGTGTTTGAACTAATGCATCTGGTCATTCATAACCACCCCTATCTAATGTTACCAAATAGCACAACCTTCAATTATGCACGGTTGGGAATCTCATTAATGTAATGTTGGGGGTCAGTTGGGCCAGGTAGTATTGATAGTCTAGCGAGGCCGTGTCTGTATCTTAAGAAGGAATTAACGAAACCAGAAACCTTTGGATAATGATATTTCTAACAACAAGCTTTCAACTAAGTTAAAGGTTTGTTCCTTAGATACATAGAATAAAAGGTGAAACAGTCTGAAAAAAGTATCGTTAATTTCCTAAATTAAACTTTGTAATTGTATATTTTTAGCTGTAAAAGCACTCAAACCTGCACCGTGATACTTTCTATTTATTTTTAAAATTTATGTTGGAAGTGTTAGCTTTATGACACATCTGTTTCTTAGTGTATGTATTTCTATAAAAAATAGTTATTTGTTCTCTCATCTTTCCTTTTCTATTAATAAAAAAATGTTTAAACAACAGTAATATGAGATTAGATAATCGGGGTCTAGGCACCCCCACGGGTAAACATTCTGAACGATTGCTTCTAATAAATAAGCAAACAGAATCAAGTTACAGTATTGTCGACATTTGAGAGCCACCTCCTATGTAACATGGCGATCATCTTGCAATTAGTTAAACGGGGTGACTGCACAGGGAGGTATAAAGATTACTGCCGTTTGGAGATAACACATATAGACAGGCACAAAAGTGCAGTAGGAATCCCACTACATTATTAGGCAGACACATATTCCATTTTGTGGTTTTCCCTAGGAGAGCCATTTAGAAACATTTAAGCAGAAAGGCGTTATATGAAGTTAACAAACCAAGCAGAATTATGATAACAACAAAGGGTAATACTATGCTAAAGAGCTTTTCCCTCCTCTCTGTTATGGCATGACATTTGAATGAGTTCAGTGTGAAAGTTTTCAGCTATTCAATTATCACAGTCAAACATAACAAAAGTGACATAAATTCTCTCTGACAGCCTGTGTAATGGTGTTTCAGTATACTTTGTAGGTATGTCGATTGTAACAGCTATAGACAGCATGGATTTGATCATTTTAACCAAATGAATTTTAATAGCATGAAAAGCAAGAGATAATCTCGTAAATAAAATGCTATTATCAGTATCATTTTTCAGCTATTTAACCAACGTTGCGAGCTCTAGGAAATGTAGATCTGGAATATGTTCTTGATAATTCTGATTAATCATCGAAAAGGAATCTACGAATCATTTTTTTGAATATATTACAAGTTTTTAAGATTCGGTAGTTAAATTTTATTCATGCTATGACTATCATGTTTTTTTACCGTGAACGAGTTTATTACCATTAAAATGTTATGTCGTTGTGAGTGTTACAGCGGCTGTCTTTCTACTCAGATCAAACAAAAAGTACAAATAATAATTAAATATTACACAAACGTGTTGCTTAGCAACTTAATTTGTTATCTATTATCCTACATTTTTGTGCATTGTTTGATTGAAATAACTGCATACCCACAAATATTGCTTTACACTACACCATAGAATACAAAACAAATTGATTTATAATTAATGTAAACTGATGAGCTATTACGGAACTTAGTGTGAGCTGGCGGTATTTCATAATTGGACAGGGTGGATGAACTTTTCATTTTAATGGGCAGATAATAGTTTCTAAAAAATGCAGGTTTCTACAAAATCAATTCTGGCTATATCGAATATGTATAGAATAGTGAATTAGTGATATCTGAATTTTATCATTTTAATGTATGTTCATAAATCTACTTGATTTAAAAAAATTGACACTACAACCATAAACTGGTCTTTATCATATCGGTTTTAGATCAGCCTAAATTTACATAACACATCCATCGCATCTTCCGTTTGCTAATGTTATATTTGAATGTCTACTACCATGCCCTTTAATGTTCTGTGCTTTGATTAAATGCCTAATAGCTGCAATACATCATGTAGAGTCATTGCTGCTGGGTTAAATTGCTGACATGTAATTGAAATTTGCAATTTAATGGAGCTAGGTACTATTTTGGTGGACTTTATGGTCACTTTTATTGTACTCTTTTCTTAATAAAATGCTATGGGTTTTATGGATAATGTTTACAACTATCTGTAGATTGGTTGATAAATAGTTTTTTTCTTCTCATCATTTATAGAGGATAGCACCATAAAATTGAATCTTTGTATTAGGGTCGTCCAAAAGGGTCTCCTGAAAATGCATTTTAAATTATAGGTCATATTTTCATAAAAAAGAAATATACACTTTTATTTGGTAGATGACCCTTTTGGACAAGACTATCTGACAACCCTATAGATAGCGAAAGATTCAATTTCATGGTCCTATCCTCTATAAATTTTAGAAGGGTACAGACCAATCCAACTTCGATGAAAAAACAATTATCTATGGAAATGATCGTCTTAGAGTAGTCCCCGACTCGAAAGTGTTTTGGACAAATTGTATACCTAGTCTATGTTTATTCAAATGATAATAGATTTGTTTATAAATTATTAAACATTTGTTTTGTTATCAATATCGAATTACGTAATGTAACTTAGCGATTTTACATAACGGTAGTTTCATTACTTTGCAATAGATAGCCTTAAAATTACACGTCAATCAATGGACTTCGTACTACTACTAGTTTAAAGATAATATTTTGCATATTATAATTATCATTTGGTTTTGAATTGAACTTCATCAATAGAATCTTTAAAATGCATTGTTTGTACTTTTACGATCCTGATACATCCGGTACAATATCGACATAATATTCTGAATGAGATAAATGGATTATCAATAGTATTATTAATGATGTGTAAAGTTCTAATAAAATTGTTTTAACGAAATTCAATGTTGTAGGTATGTTGCAAATGATTATCAACTGGAATCCGATACATATATTGTTAGTTTGTATGCCCTGGTGGTCAGGAAATGAGTTGTGGGAGGTTACCTGACTTGAGATAGGCCAGAGCAGTCAGTCAATGTTTTGGTGAATTATTCATTAATTAATTGACACCTCGAGAGGAAATGATACCCAATAACTAAGAAGTTTAGTGTTCAATTCTGGAGAATATTTTTTTGGTGATGTTTATCACACAGACTAGGCAAACACAAGTATAACAAACTTAAATTTTTGTTATAAATGTCTTTGTTTGAGTATTCTTTTGTTTTATCATTTTCATCCTCAACTGAAAGTTTCGAAAACAGTTTTCATATAATTATTGAAGAGATTTAGAGTCTTGGTATAATTGCAGTTTTAAATGATCGAACATTTTCTCAAGTTAAAAATATCACATGAGCTGTACGAACTTAATTTCATTGTTTGCTATATTTACTATTAAATATATACAAGTTGAATAAAATCCCACTATTGATAAAGATATTGATTACTGAGAAACAATGTTTTATTATATACCTACGTAACAAATATGCTGAAAATTTTTCTCCGATGTACCTGGTTATATTAGAAGAGCCAATGTACTTAATAATGGGTAGCAAATATCGAAACCTATCTATATTTTTTACAGCTGTACTTTTCTATATCACCATGTATTGCATGGCTTCACTAAAGAAACATGTAGAGAAATTGATATTGTGTATGTTGAGTAGAAATCTTTTCTGCATTAAACATACAAAAATTAAAAAATAAATTAATTAAATTAAATATCTGGCAAGTCTTCGACAGTAATAACACTATAGAATTAAATCTAACCAAGAGAAGTGTAAAATTATGGTTTCAACATAAAGCAACTACTTTTCAAAATTAAATCAAAACTATGTAATTATGTACATTTTGTTCTACACCTAAGCTGAAGCATGATAAGATGGTCAGTCGAGCTGGTGATTGAAAGTACTAATATCTAGTTCATCCGAAAACAAAAAATCGAATACCATAAAACAATCCAGTCAGAACTGAAAAATTAAAATTAGTTAAATGCAAAATAATAACATGAAATTTGGAGCGGGACTTGGCCCCTCAGCGGTGAGTTTAAACCAGTTTTAAGTGTACACAACCATCACTCTTTCGATAATCTAGTTATTATTCAAATTATAAAAGATCAAATACACGACCTTGCCGGATATTCAAAATGAATGAATGAATAAATAAACTAAATGCACTTCCAAAGATATGCTTCCGAACTATTTTTGAAATAATGTTCTAAATATACATATTTATTTTGAGGATTATAACAAGTTTGTAACTAATTTATTAATTAAAGTTCTATAATGGATGATTCTATATGCAATATTGTAAAACGCATAAGTACAATTTTTTAGATTAAAAGTTTGAATTGTGATCATAAAAGTACGCAACTCAAGCAAAAGTTACGTTTCGCGCGCTACAAAGCCATTAATATCACAACTCTTAAAAGTAAACTTTTCCAGCACCAATGACAACAAAGTGCTGCACAGAGTAATTTTTACATATTTCTTTCTTGAGTTGCGTAGTTTTGAGATGACCCTGTATTAGCGACGAAATGTTCGACAGTATGTGCGAATTATGTTTTTCTATAGTCACAATTTATTGTATTATTTAGATTATTTATCCACATAATGTTATACTGGTAAGTCATAAAAAGGACTAATACGTGTTGTTCTAACATTTAAACGTTAGAACTTTTCTTTAACTAATATTCCATATGTAGATTCCAAGTTGATTGAAGATCTTCGTTTGTAATTTTGTTAGATTGTTTGTTCAAAATTGTTTTGTTGTAATAATATGTGTTTTGATAAAGGTGTACGTTTACATCAATAATCAAATAACAAAGTATGAAAACAACAAAATTAATTGTCATATTTCTATTTTTGTTTTAGTCTGTGGTCTACCTTCTCCCGTATCAAATGTCTATCGAAATCTCTTTGTGATTCTGCTGACCCTAAACATTATAGTTATAGCAGTGCTGCTTCTTATTCGATATCGGGCTGCCATTCAGAGTTGGAGAAGAAGAGAGAAACCATCCAAGAATGACTTGCCCGACAAACTAGCTAATCCTACGTAAGTTGTAAAGATAGGTTTTGTTTCCATGCAGTACAGAGTTAATTGTTCCGATTTGACGCATATGGGATCAAATTTTCTAAAAGGACTGAGTATAGAGTAGTAGTTTAAAGTTCAAGAAAACATTATCTTTATTTTATTAAAATTTACATTTTCAAAAATGTGAAAAGCCGACCCCATAAGCTTTCCATCTCAATTTTAATCTTAAAAGAGTGTCAACTATAACTGATATCTTTAAATTTGGTTAATAGCAACCATACACAATAATTTACTACAAAAAATAAATTTTCTACTTTTTGTATTTAAAAATTAGAAACAATTACTACTAACTTTGGGATATAAATCTCAACAAAATTATTTACTCATAAATCTAAATAATTTTAAAAAATCACTACAAATTATTTTCTTCATTTGTATTCTAAATTTAGAACGACAACAAAGGCCAACGACTATCAAGATTTCCCTCCACAGGCGAAGAAAGAGAACAACAACAACGTGCGCATCGAGTCCATGGTCTATGAAGAACTCAACACACCTCAACGCTCTCCGCATGCATCTCCTCTGGTTGAACCGACTGACAGTCCGTCTCAGTATTTCCTGTCCAATAAGTTCGAGAACAATCATGACTCGGCCTATTTTCCACGTGATCTGTTCATATCTCCCATCGACTTTGATTTGGACATTGAGAGGGAGTCCTTGGGTTAATTGATTTTGATTTGATGACGCCTCCCCCCCTGTTTCTCATATTCAATAAACGCCCATACAAGCCCGCGTTGCTTTCTGCGGTTTTTGGGGTTGCTGATTGCGTGGGAGAATGGACCAAAAAGAACAACATTGCAGTTTACATCAGGTCCTGAGTTGAAGCGGACTCAATCGAAGTCGGTTTAGTTTGTGATTTTATGGACTACTTATTCCCCCGCCAAATTGGTATTCTACCACTGTCATTCAAACAAGTGCAGGGCTTGAGAAACTCTGCCTCCTGGTGGGATTGGCCCAGGAATGTGCATTTTATGAAGAATCCTAGTCAGCCTGTGTGTCTGTCTGTTTGTTGTAATTTAATTGTAAATAACAAGTTACTTTGTGCAATCTCAATCAACTCGATAATGTACAGGGCAAGACCCGAAGTAACTGGGTTGCGCATTTATTTGTAAAGTCAATGTATATTAAAAAAGATGTTTTGTTTTTGTTTTGAAAGCTGTATTAAAATTTCTTTAGTTTATTTCTGTTTCTACTTATAAGTAATCATTTCTTTAAAATTAGAAATATAGTACTCATTTTTGTTTAGCTTCTTTTTTTTATTTGAAAACTCTGCTAATTGATGCATATTTTAATATAACTGAATAGAAAATACACTTTAAATAAAATCAGATTTTCAGTTCTATATTTTGGTATATTTCTCTGTTTATTTTACAAAATATACTTCTTTTTCAGGCTTTAGGTGGGGTCGCCGGTGCGAATCTTTTTCCTTCACTTCTTGCGATCCATTGCATCCTCTTCGGAATCCCACCTGCTCCATATTTTCACGGATGCAGTCTTCCCATTTCTTTTTGGGCCTTCCACGCCTCCTCTTCCCCACCTGCATCTTTCTGACTCTTCTACCCACATAGTCAACCGCTTTCACCACATTTCCTAACCATGGAGCCTCACCTCACTCAGTTTTCCTTTCAATTCTCCAGTATTCATCCTCTCCCTCATTTGTCATTTTTTCAAGTCTTGTCAGTCCAAAAGACCACCTAAGTATTTTTATATTTGCCACGTGCATCTTTTCTACAAAATATACTGAAAGCAAATATTATAAACTGAATAATACAATTTGATATAACAAGATCTGTTCTAATTCCCAAACAATATGCCAATGTATAGTGAACATATTTTTTGTGGAATGTATAATATATTTGTGTATTGTTTGTAAATATTTAAACCTATTGATTTTATTTTTAGTCATTATTTATTTATAGTACCTACTTATTTACTAAAAATATTCATTATCCACACTTTTAACGACATTTGAATTTTTAATAGAACGTTGGATTTGCTATTTTTTAAAATATTTCAACCGAGTTTTCAAATCCATACAATTTCTATTCATACCTCACTTTATAGAACATACTGAGTGATTTATATAAAAGCAGCGTAACATATTACAACTACAGGTATGTTGCAGGTCATTGTTCTTAAGAGTAATTCTAGGAAAAACCCTACCATTTAGCTTTTAATTTGGTCTTTGGTACTTCGTAGCTATTTTGTCAAACCAACGTAATGTTGAATTTGGCACTTTCAGTAGAGAATAAAAAAATGGTTTTGAAACGATATTAACCATAAAAGAAAAGCAAAGGAGCTAGACTGTAAATTTATTATTTCAGACATTATTAAAGAGGATTAGGCTGCATCAATTCTCATAATAAAAAGCTATTTATATATTGGTATTCTTTTTATTGTACGCTAGTTTGGCGCAATACATTTTGGGATTAAAAATAACGTATCTCTAGTTACGTTAGTTTGACTTGCGTTAGTTAGACAAATACACTATACTTAAGATTATCCCCTGTATTATACTTAATAATTGAGTTACATTCTGTTTGATATACCTAAAATATACTTCCTTATTGACAAAATCTGTAACATTTACCTAATGAAAATAGTTGTGGTGAAAATAGTTGTGTGAAATAGTTGTGTGAAAATAAGTTGTGGTATTTCCCATGTTGCATAATTACTTAACAAGTAATTAAAAAAGAATCCAGTCTGCACAAATTAGCAATATATTTCACCCTTTATTGAGCTCTAAGTGTAGAAATGAAAATATTTTTTACTCACTTCGGAGTTCATCTGGTTATAAGTCTTTGTTTCACCTTTTTTGTTATTTAGCTGTATTCTTAATAGGTTCATCATGTTGTCTAAGTGTTATGTGTGTTAGTTGCTCCGAGGGTCTTGCTCTCTTTAGTGTCTTCCCTTCTCTTTAGTTTGAAGTTTCTAGGTATTCTTAGCTTGAGATAAATTTTATTTTTTGTCACTTGGCCACAAAAATGTCCGCTATGAGATTTGAGGATACCAAGCATACCTGAGCAAGGGGGACTGTCCCCACCGAAATTAAAAAATAGAGAAAGGTCAAGGAAGAAAAGGTGGTAGAAAAGGGGGTAGAAAGAGAGGAAAGAAGGAAACGGGGAGGGGGTAGCAAGAAAGGAGGAGGAGATGAATTGAAAATAGGAAGCATTGAGGTCTTGTGAAGTAAAGCGTTAAAGAGTTAATTTATGTAAATACAATGAAGTAAATTCTCTACATGTAGGTGTATATATGCTACAGTATATGCTATAATGAAAATTTATGCATGATGAAAAGTATTAGCATGTGTGGGAGGAAAAGGGGGTAGAAAGAAAGTGGAAAATGGGAGTGAAGGAAAAGGGGGCGGGAGAAAGAAAAAAGGAAGGGGAAAGAATGAAAAGGGAGGGAGTAGAAAGAAAGGAGGAGGAGATAAATTGATAATAGGAAGCATTGAGGGCTTGTTAAGTTAAGCGATAAATAGTTAATTTATGTAAATACAATGAAGTTATCATATTCTCTACATGTAGGTGTATGTATGCTATAATGAAAATTTGTGTATTATGAAAAGTATCTAGCGTGTGCGTGGTTCTTTCTGAGCAACAACATACACATTTACCTAAATGGCTACTGTTCTGACCTACTCTTCTATTTACAAAATTAAATAGCTGACAACACGAACGAACATCCTCTTCCTTTTCAATGTAATCATTAGAAATCTGTCTTTCAACTGTTGACAATGCTCTTCTGCTAGAACTGGAGCCACATTTACCACCAGAATTAGTTAACTAGTGTCCAAACTTCTCCCAGAATTTGGCATATTGATATGCATTGGAATTCTTTATTTCAGGATCATTTATTTTTATTCGTAATAGAGCATCATACTTAATGTGCTTCAAAACTGAAAATCCCCTTTCAGCATCTGAAGAAGAAATTGGACTGATTAGTATGGTCCATTAGTATAATATATGCAGTTTTTCTCTCCATGGCAAGGTTTTAGTAGCCAAAAACTTTGACCAAAACGTTGTTGAAGAAGCTCTTTGGTCCAATATTCAAATAATTTTTCTCTAATAAGTCAAGTAATTTGGGATGTGAATAAAAGGGAATATTTATCATTGTTTCAGCATATCAATCAATCAATCAATGCGAGAGTGTGTCTATCCCACCAACTCGGGAGGCCTGGATTGCTGCCTTCCACTCATTC
>JAUYWI010112616.1:0-10809 GCA_034780595.1 Parotoplana pacifica
TCAGGTGACCGAGGTGGCCACTCTACCGGTCCATGACGTCCTAGCCATTGACCATTGAATTTATCGTCCAACCAATTGCGAACCATGTTCCCAGAATGGGGAGGAGCACCATCTTGTTGAAAGTATAATTGTTCTAAGTTATCACACTGATAGACCAATGGCCACATTTGGGTTTGTAGCATATTTAAGTACTTAACACTTATCACAGTTCCATCAAAATAGAAAGGCCCAATTAGTCTGTCACTGCTGATAGTGCCCCAAACATAGAGACAAGGGATGTTTAGTTTCTTTGTAATAATTTCGTGGAGATTATCTGCTGCCCAATAGATACAATTGTGGCAGTTAACATGCCCATTAGTCTTGAAGGTAGCCTCATCAGACCACAACACTTGATCAACAATATCAGGAGAATCCTCATACAACTGCAAAAAAGTCTCACAAAATTGAGCATGTTGATCCGGGTCATCTTCATTCAGTGCATGTAG
Source organism: Parotoplana pacifica (assembly GCA_034780595.1). Lineage (NCBI taxonomy): Eukaryota > Metazoa > Platyhelminthes > Proseriata > Otoplanidae > Parotoplana > Parotoplana pacifica. The sequence goes on from JAUYWI010112616.1 coordinate 486, forward strand.
CAGGTGTGGCTTATATGGTTTCATGCCAAGTCCAATTTGAACATTTATAAACGTACTTTAATAATTGTATTTATCACAATGAATTTTACTACTACCATGTTTCTATGTGTATCATATACATTAGGTAATGCTATATACTGCTAATTTTATGGAAAATAGTTTTCTTATTTTGGGTTCGGTTACTTATGGCGCACCCTGTATATATATATATATACTGTTTTTTAAATAACAATATTTCTTTTATACATTTTCCAAAATGTAAACAAAGAAAAATAATATGCAATTCCTGTAAAAAAAAGTTGTTGATAGTGAATATTACAAAAAGTACATCCTGAAAAAATTCGGATACAAAAACTATATATGAAGCTAATGGTATGCTTACTTCTCTCCTCACACCTTGATTTATTGTTGCCTTTCAATGTATGAACTTTGTATTTAGCTATACATCATTTTTAGCCTCCATGCTTCAAGACACAACTATTGATTTCCTTAAAGCATATAGAAACATCCATATGATCTTAGATACATTCCAAGAAATGAGGTCGAATTGTGACAATTTGTTGAAAAAATTGTTTAATAGTAAAATAATGACCATGTCAAATATTGCAAATTCACCTATCATAATCCCAAGAAGATGTTGAAAACAAATGCTCCAAAATAATGCTCCAGGTGACACTGTTGAATCCTACTACAAATAAGTAATATTTATCCCATATCTTGACTATATAATCCTACAACTTTCCTCAAGATTTAGCAGTTTTAATAAACTTACAGTTCTTGGTTTGGGACTTCTACCTTCAAACCGGGAATTGTTTCCAGATGAAACTGTTGAACCCTTAAAGGAAGAATTCTTGGTTGATCTCCCCTCAGCTGAGAGAGAGAGTTATGGAAGAGATTGTGACTTGATGCTGAAAATCAACCAACAAGCATTGAAGAAACGTTGTCTTCAATGAACCAAAAGTTGTTTCCAAATATCCAAATAATTTTAAACCTTGTGCATCTTATACCAATAAGTGCAGCTTTGGTGGAAAGAAGCAATTCTGCCCTGAAATTCATCCAAAACAAATGGCATTCAAAAATAGAAGAAAATTGTTTAACACTAGAACTATGGGAAATTTTGTACACCTTAAACCATGGGAGCAGTCACATTGACAGCTAATAGTTTAATCCGACCAATGCTTATATTTTACCTTTTTTCTAAATGGCTTAGTTATAAATAAGTAAAAATAGTTAAGAATCTTTCCTAATTGAAATTTTTACATAATTTTAGATGCCTTAAACAGCTATACTGATAATGACAAATTTTATTAATATACAGATTTTATACATACATAAGTAAAATAGATACAATAATCATGTAAAAACAATGGTGAAATGCATGTTATAAGTGGGACAGATTATTGTGAGACAAATTTAGTGCAGGTGATCTTTGTCACCTTTATTGATGTACACTGGCCACAGCAAGCTTTTTTGTGATTGCACCTTTGACATTGTTTATGTGTTTAGGTTAAATTCGATGCAGTTTTGGCAGTTATGACTGTCTCCTCTGATTTCTGCTTTGCCAAAATATCACATAGTTGTTCACCCAAAAGTAATAGGAAAATACAATGAGATATATTCTGTTCTCTACACTGTTTCAACAGAATCCAGAAATTTATTCTGCAAATGTCCAGCATGTTATAAAACACATGCACCAGCCATCATTGTGTACCAGCTTTTGTAGTGTATTTTCATGTCATGCTTTCGAATATGTCAATACCATGTTTGGTTTGGTTATAGTAGGAAATCATTTATGGAAGTTTTTTTTCCATTGATCCAAATTGGTAAGATGAATGCAGGGTGCTTTTTCTCAATATTTGCTACAGCTGCAGGTAGTTCACTCTTGTTCTTTGGAATAGTACTAACAACAAAGCTTGTTCTTTCAAAAGAGATGAAATAAAATAATTGTCTGCTGTCACATTATAACCATATTTGAAGTATGGTTGCAGCAGTGTGTGCATGTCATAGTTTACCAAAGACATGTTTTGTAGTTGGAATTCATTTTTCTCTAAGTAAGAAACAATGTTCAACACATATGTAGTTGTATCGCAATCACAGAGTAATCACAGTAATGTGTGTAAGCTGTCAAAATGACTGCTGCTATAGTTTTAGGTATATATTGCAACTATACCTATGTGAATAAAATTTTACTTAGTTAATAAGCACAGCAATGTTATAAATGTCATCAAATTTTAACCCAAGTGTTTATACTTTAAAAGTTATTGTCAAATAATGACCACATGCCATCAAATTGACTGTATCTGTGGTTCTAGTGTTAAATTCCATTCTATTATTATACATCTATAAGGATATTTCTCTAGACATTATTAAAATAATCAACATAAATGGAACCAGCCTGTAACCTGAGACATATGAATCCAATAGGTGATGGGTAAAACCCACATCTTGATTATCCTGTTATTTAAAAATGTTTATATAGATAGGTACCTTTTATTCTTATATGTTTAAATTGGTTTGGTACTTCTTATTATTACATGTTTATATGCTTAGGTAGGTTACCCATGTTATTAATTATATTTGTTTACACACACCATTGTTATATCTGTACACCAGTACTGTATATACATTTATTGACACATTTGTCAATGTACTGTACCAATATCTAAATTTAATGCACCATGACATTATATTAAACTTATTAGAGTCACATTCCTATTTTTCAGACTTTTTAAACAAAACAGAAATTTATCAGAAAATATAAGAAAATGGAAGATTGGGTCCCCACTTTCGAAAAATCCTGCATCCACCACTGATCCTTAAGGTCAGTTTTTGTCTGCATATGTAGTTAATAAAACAAATTGTACAAAAAATGTCAGGAATACAAAATATTAGCAAACAACAAAAGTAATTGTAATTTAGATGATAATAATGTACTGAAACACACATATTTTTAAAATATATTGAATTTTTTTCTGTTTATAAAGTAGATTAATTTTTTCAGTTTTTTCTTTGAAGCTATGTAGCAGTACCAAATGGTATGTTGAACAAAGATACATTTTTAATCTATGAAGAGTTGAAAAGGTATGCTCCCAAGTTGATGTAGTTATCAAATAAATACATAACAGCTTGTGTATTTAGGATAGCAGCAATTTGGTAACAGTTATTTTTCATAATATCTCATATATGTACTTGTATTATAGAAACCTTAATTGTTTTTTTACTTAAATATTTTGAAATAATCTGTTGTGCATTTGCACTTCCATGTGTAGCTTTTCCATATTAACATTATTTTTGTACAGACTCTTTACTTAATCAAATATAGGCTTTGTTATCTGACCATTGGTAGCTTTGATCAAATAATACTCAATATCATGCACAATATTATTGGCATCTACCTCAAAATGAGCTGGGGCACAGTGCTTCTGGGTAAAACTGGTGGTTTGGTTTTACCATTAACATCACTAACTACCTTATCATAAAATAGATAAAAATTATCATTGTTTCTCATGTGAGCCAGATGTGATTTTAGATTATTTGGTAGTTTAAAAGCATCCTCCACAGAGATATTTTTGCCCTATAAGTTTTGGGATATTTGTTCAGAGGGTAAAATTATTGTCTTAGCCAGATGGAACCCAAAGAAAGTATTGAATTTGAGTGTCACTTTGTGTATGTGGTAGTGTACTAATTTTCCATAGTGTGCAATATTACATATTTTTAATTGTTTTCAAATTTCAATAAACATTTCACTTAAATATTTGTTCTTTATGATTATACCTTTATATTTTGTCATTCACATTCATGGATACTTGTAGCCAAAAATGCATCTGTGAAGTTTGTTTTGTCAAGCCAAAAGAAATGCACACAATTACTGAATGTCAGAAAGATATCCTAAGCGAACATGTTTATAGGGATTATGATATGGAAAACTTTAATGTAATCAAGACAAAAGCACAAAAACAAAGAGAAGTAAACCTTGGTATCAACTACTGCAGGAAAATCTGTGAGACTTATTTATATAGCAGTTAAGCAGAAATTGTCTAATGATAACAATAGATAATATCTAACAGCTGAAAATATCAGAGATATCCAAGTTGATATGCATTTATCAAACAATGAAACTCTATACCTGGCAACTCACTTAAGAGCTGGAACTGAATCCTGAAAAATTATAGAACTCAGGTCAAAGGTGAAACTCTTTGTTAAAAATCATGAATTGAATGAGTACTTTTCTGTGAAGGCATTAGACTTTGAAACAAAAGTAAATGCTCAGAATGTTAGTCAATTGGTCATATATTGTAATGATGTAAGTAAATTATTTGACATGGTAGATGTTCAATTTCTGTCATCTAATTTTTTTCTCAAAACAAATATATGAGTCTGCCTTGGAATGCCATTTGTTTCATTGAAAGTAGCTACTGCCCAGACTATATTTAGTAAAAACAGTCTATAATTTAGACTATAATATTAATCAAATGTAGATTTTAAAGTTGAAAATATACAAAACATGTCTTTCAAAATTATTTTTATTTCTTTCACAATTGTTTAGAAATTCCAGCAAACTTATACAAATATGAGTGATTAAACTACCATTTTGCACATGTCAATATGTGTTTTAAAAATCAATCATTAAGTGGTGACTCTAAAAAGAACTATGATTGTCTTTAGAGAAAAATGGTTAATTTGAGGAAATAAAGGAAGTGAATATAATAGCCAATTGTACCCCCTCTAGTAACAACCACCATGGCTATACTGTATGGCAGCGTTTTCAATAAGTGAGTAATTATGTCCTAAAGAATTTCTTGTGACTACGTTGTGCTGCTGTCCACAGGTCAACCATATTATGAACCTCCAGATCATTAAGACCTTGTTAAAGGTATCACCAGAGGTCTGGTGACTGAGAAAGCTATGACAGAAGAGGGATATTGTTTTTTCAAAGAACCTCATAGTTGTACAAACCTTATGACAAACGTTATTTTGTTTGCGGATCACTGTATAATTTTGTTGAAGGTTGAGAGGCAGAAAATGTTCATGAAGGATGTGTTGGTAGTCACAGAATTGAATTTCCCAACAATTTTAGTTAAAGGACAATGCCATATGAGAAAAAGCATGCCATAATTGTAGCTTGGATACATGCACAAATGGATTGCATATTCATCCAGGAACACACCTTTGCTCCATTGAACAAAACTCCAATTTTGATGCTGTGTGGATTAATTAATGAAGCCTAACTGTGAAAAGAGTCTTCTTGACTATTATACAGCTATAGAGTACATTTGTTTTTAAGTTTTCGTTTCATAGCGGTCAGAAAGGATACAACATGAAGCTCTACTTATCACTTCTGCTGCAGTTGATGGACTACTAAGTGAATATTTTGTGAATGCAATGCATATTCAAATGGTACGCTACGTCTTGGCTAGTACTGGAGGCCATTAACAGATCCAGAATTGCGATGTTTAATCACAGTGGATTTTGTCAGCAAATTGTTATATGCTGTAACATGGATCATTGTGGGGGTCTCAATATAAATATATTAATGATGTGTTGGCCGGGTCACTCATAGGGCATGGCCCCCTCAGTCACTAGACCTAATTCCTTTGAGAACTTCGAGAGGTATCTTTAACAAGGTCTTGATGGTTAAGAGATTCGCATTATAGCTGAACTGTGGACAGCAGCACAACGTATTGACGAGATATTCCTCAGGAAATCATCACACACTTTGCATAGTCAAAGCCTTGTCATATACAGCCGGCTTCTGAAGACGATCATGGCTCTTTTCAAGGCCATCACATATTCATTGATCTTTTAAACACATGTTGGTATGTGTAAATTGGTAGTTTAATTGTTTATACCAAAATAAAACACATAATATTCACTTTATTAGTCATATACTAATAGACTAACCAAACAATTTCAGTAAAAACTTTATAGTGCTGTAACAGGAATTTTCATTTTTTTTAATTAAGCTGCAAGGTTGACAGTTCAATCTGGGTGTAACCAGAGAGAACCAGGTTGACCCGTTATGTGTTCAAGTATAGTTGAATAGGTTATATGAAGGATGATTCCATAGAAAAAGAAAATGGATTATGGATCGATGTTGTGGCCATATGTATGTTCGCAAAATGGCTTTTTTGTCTGCTATTATATTTATCTGGTATGGCATGGCAGCTTTTGCTCTAAATTGTCTAAGCATATTTTAATTAAATATGGATATCGAACACATTTTTGGGAAAGGATTTTATGCATGGCATGTAAAATATTACATATAAAACGAGGATTGCAAATTCATTCCACGAAACTATGATTTATGGATATTTGACCCTCAAAATCTTAGATATTATATGTGACTTTATTTTAGTGAAGCAGAAGATCAACGATTTGAAGAGTTTAACGCTGCAGTCAAGGTGCAATCATGGTTTAGAGGATGCAAAGTGCGGAGATATTTGAAGTGAGTAATTTCAGAGACGACAGAGTATTTGTGGGTCATATTTAGTATTTGGAAGATTTTGAATCTGTTGTCCTTCTACTAAAACCATTTGTAAGAAATTTTGTATTTGTATATCTTTAGCGTGGTCAATAACCAAGCAATTGAGATTCAAAGAAGATGGCGTGGATATCTCTCTCGGCGTCGTGTACGCGACATACTCATTGCTCATGTGTACCAGATGCGTATGGAAAGTTACAGCAAGATGGCTGTGGCTGTAAGTAGCGCTAACTACCTACCTACATATGTTGTATTTGAAATAAATTTTCCAGATTGTACTCGTCATGCTTTTGTTAGGAAAGCCTCAAAGAATATTATTGATAATAGATGCAGGTGTCACCTCGCTATGAGAGCGCTGCTGATGATTTAATAGGTGATCCACAGATAATATGAATTATGTGTATCATACTGATAGTTTTGTATCATTCAGTGCATGGCATGGCACTCCTAAAATCGTGGGCCCAGCTGGGATCTGAACTTGGGTTATATGTAGACCTGCAGTAAAGGGATTGACTTCATACTAGTCCTATTCCGAATTTGGGGGCCAAGAAGTTACAACAACAGACTTTGAATTTTCCATATTATACAGTATACTTATATATTTATATGATATGTATTAATTTATGATAAGGTGTTCTATAATGTACAAACTATAATGTTTTCACATTGAACAATAAAACACAATACAATACAATACAATTCATCTTTACAATACTAAGCAGATCAATATATAAAATTTATTTCTTCACTACTTTATTTTTAGTTTGTTTCTTTTAATTTTAGATTCAGAAAAGGTGGCGTGGTTACTATACTAGGAAGTATGTGTTTAACTTTTATAGCAGAAAGCGTTATTTGGAGTCACTGATGGAGAAGAATGCAGTGATTCGGTAAGTGCTTTCTGACTAATTTATTCATATAAAAGATGCTTTTATCTTCTGAATTATTAAAGAACCATCATAGCATATTGACGTGGATTCACAAAAGTTCTAATTTAAACCGTTATAGAGCAATTTGAATAATTCTGTATTTTATGAACTAGTTTCATAATAATTCGAACTAATCTTAGTTTATTTAAAATAACAAATATTAAATAATTTTGTGAATTAAATCTCTACGTCTGTTGAGACAAAGACCCCGGATATTTGCCAAGATGTTTGCCTTATTTCTATGTCATCTGTTTTCAACTAACAACTTAGTTGTGTGCGCTACTTTAAAAGTTCTTTGTTTTTGACTATAGGGACGAATTGGCCGACCACAAGGAGATGGCAGACCGTGCCGAGGCCAAGCGAAAAGAAGAGGCAGAGATTTCCAAGCGTATCGAATGGGCGCGCAGTCATCACCACTTGATCAGTACAACTGTTCAGTCGGGGGTGTTCAACTCCCCCTATATGTTGTAAGTTCGACTTTTGGAGTGCTCAAACATTTGTGTGGAATGTTTGGGATGTTTAGGGTAGACATATCTCTCTAGCTATGATCATATGATCTGCATATATTTGTAGTATTCTAATCGAGGTTGATTGTAGTCATACTGTATTTTATTTTAATTCTTAAATATTTGCTGAATAATAATTTTCATTTAAGATCATTTTAGAAAATTTTGCTTTATTATCTAAAAGTTATTTTTTTGTTCCTTTCAAGATACGAAACTACCCTACTTGATATCATTAATCCTTAGACACACCATCAACCCGCTTTGTTATCCTTTTCAGACGTCCATATTCTCAAGAACTGCTACTACGAGAGGTAAAGCACTCTCCCCGTCAAAAGACACCTCCACATCATCTTCGACCATTGGGAGTCTCAGCTCCACCAGCACCACAACCTAACAAAGATGGCAAAGGTTGCAGCTATCGGTTCGATCCGACCTGGTCCGCCTACATGCACAGCAAATTGCCCAGCTGTCTCCCTCCACTGCCGGCCAGCAAACCACAGGGACCCTTCCGTGACCCCGAACAGGTTAGAGATCAGCGTTATCGCCCATTGGAGCCCACGCTCAGGGTCATGACCGACTTTAGGTCTTTGGAAAAGGCCAGAGAGGTGTGGAAGGCGGAGGAATGGATTGGAAGGCTGCATGACAAACCGTGAGTGGTGAACATTGTAATCGTATACCTGTATCATGAGTACCTGTTGTATGAAGATATTATTTTCTACAAGAGTTTAAAAAGAATAATTCATATTGGTAGTTAAATGTGTAGGTGATCAACTCGTAATAAAACTCGAAAAGCTATGATGTGGTCAATACCCTCTCATAGAAACAAATATCGTATCTAAATTCTCTAGGTACTTGATATATTATATTCTTATTGGATTAAAGTAGGTATAATAGCAACCTTGCAACATTTAGCATTAACTGATAGCTTTGAAACAATAGCCCAGATGAATCAGTTTACAGATGATTACTGTCCAAAGAAATCTAGAAATAGAATGTTTTTTATAAACATGGATGCGATATGTTTCTATAATAGACACAAAATGGATACCCAAACATGTGTTTTAAAATGGATTCTGCTCAGTTTTTAGAAAATATCTATTCAGTAATTTTTTACAGCAAATAAATCAGACATACATTCTTAGATAAAATCTTGTACATGCACAAGAAGCAATATATGAGGTCTGATAGCAGATTCTTGCTCTCCAATCCACTTTTTGTTTAAGTCCATTTGTTGGAAAATATAACTAAAAATAGGGTGTTGTTATGCATTATTGGCACCATAGCAACCATGGATTAAGTACGTATTGAAAACAAATCTACTTTTCATTCCTAAAATCAGACTATTGGTTCAAAGGTTTTTTTAAATTGGTCTACACCAAATAATCTTTCCATGCTGATTGACAACACGAAGTATCACCCGACCTTTTTGGCGGATAAGGTTCTTTACTTCCCAAACATGTTCAAAAACGGTTTAATTAATTTTAATTAGAAATTTGGAATCTGCGCACCAAATTTTCTTTCAGATTTTTTGACATCAATTATTTTGTGTGATCTCTCAAGGAGGTCACGTGAAGGCCCTCTGAAAAAAAAGAATTGGTTCTATTACGTACTTTTTACAAAACGACATTTCTTAAGCTACATAAATAGTCATAGAATTGATTAATATTTTTATAGACTATAAACACTGCATTGTTTTACTTATTTTACGGGTCTTTGAAAAATATTAATTTTGATGACCAGGGCGCAACCTGAGAACCAAAACATGAATATTTTTTATGTCTTGTATTACACAGAGCACTGAATTGCTGCTTTTTTCAAATTTGTTCAAATTACTCAGTATTGTATTGCTAACAACCGTAGAAAATTTCTTTAAAAATTTACTCCAAAAACGTTAGGATATTTTGGTGTCAAAAGTTGCCGTGTATGAAATCCTATATATGTATATATATCTAGATAGAAAAATTAAGTAGTTCATTGGGATACCTTCTTATTTGGCACATCTATTCTTTATCTGGTTTGTTATAAGCGTCCCAGGTGAAAAATTCATAGTCAGAAATTGAGATCCATTGATTTTGGGGCCAGAGCCTGCTGGCGCGTTGAAATCCATGGTTCTGAAATTCAATTTTAGGACAGGAAATCTCTTCAAAACCGCTATAAATGACATTGAAACTAATAATAAGCCTATTTTAAATAAAATAGAGCCATTTAAATTTGAATAAATTTAGGTTTTAAAAAGATCAAATTTTACGGATCTTCTTCTAAATTCTGGACCGGATGAGTCCTGACCGTCCGCTGTCCGCGGCCGATTCTCTCCAGAAGCTGGATGATCCTTGGGGGGTGGTGGTTGCTGAAAATTAACTCAAAGCTGGGTCTGGGGTCGTCGAAGGTCTTTCTCCTTTTCATTTCCCAAC
>JAUYWI010112627.1:0-10809 GCA_034780595.1 Parotoplana pacifica
GACAATCTTCATAAAACACTTACTTAACATGCAGTTAGATAGGGGGGCGGCGTTATTTATTGGCGGGGCTGTATTTATATTTTTAAAAAGGGCATCTGAAAGTTTCTATTAACCAAATAATTTGACATTTTGACAAAAGGTTTACATTATGTTTAAACATCAGTGCAGGGTAAAGTTCAATCAGTTCAGCATAGGAGAAATGCAATAAATGCCATTTTTAGCGATAGAGCGGCTGTAACATGCACTATTTATGCAATTTGACAGTTTTGAAAGTTAGTTTTCTATATAACAATGAGTGATGCCAAAGCTAACAAAACATGAAACTAATGTAAAAAGACGGCATTCGAAGTCCAGAAGTGGCGGTTTTGTTACTTTCTAACTGAACATGTAAATTGACAACATACAAATTCAGTTACCTATCATTTCACGAATATAGTTTATTTGTTTGACAAAAACTATAATGATATCATACAGAGTGAGTAAACTAACCCCAAGAAACATTCCAAGGCATCCACCGATGTCGGACAACAAACTATTGAGGTCGTAGATGTATTCCTCGATTTCAGAATTAATTTGATTTGTTTTGCTGTAAATATTAATCATGGTGAATCGGCTTTGCATATATTCTATTAGTTCCTTGTCTTCTTTACTGTTTATGCCAGTGCTTTCGTCAGAAGTAATAATTTGTTTCCTCTGATACAGGTAATGTATATAATACAAGTATACCATTGAGCTGATATTCGATTTGTTAATATTTTCTTTTTTGAGTTGTGTTTCGTACAGCGCTTTAATAGTCTAATCCACAGAATAGAGTGTTGGCCAATTATTAGAATTTGATGATATTGCATAGATTGTTGAATTGCAAAAAGTTGGACATCTGATATTTATTTCGGTTCGCTTCTTCAATCCACTGTAGTAGCAAAGGAACTGTTTATAAAATGGTTTTATTTTTGTATCATTTATGATCGATTTATTGATATATTTGTCGATTCCGGAATGTCCCAGATCAGAAAAATTATCAATAAATTCCAGAAAACTGCCACTAACTTCCCTATTGTAGGCCTCTGTAAGAAACTGCAAACATGAATGTCGAATAATTGCTGAGCCAGTGGCAGCTTTCCTTCTGTAACGTTCCGGATCCTGACATCCGCATTCATTTAGAACGTTGTTTTGAATATGTTCTTCAATACAGTCTGTTTCTGAGGTAATATATTTGTTCTCAAATCTAACAGCATTAGACCAAGGCCTTTTATCAAAGCATTCGTTACCAGGTCGATATTTTGTTACTACCTGTTTTGAGGAGAGTATAATGTCAGATGCAGTGCCAACAGCAGCCTGAATCGCATTATTTTGTAAATCAGGAAGTGTTTTGGGATTATGTGCGGAGACTACAAAACCTTTAAATCTTGAAATAGGTTTACCTGATCTTCTGTAGTCAGCAGGAACGATACCTGCATCTAAAATTAGGCTGAATCCATTTTCTTTACCAGGTTCGGCTACAGTACGATTATTGAATTTAAAAGTGTAGCATCCAAATTGATAAGGATGGTAATGAAATGTGAAATTGCGATAGGAACATTCCTCTCCCTGAAATATGCAGTATAGCATGAAATCTTTAGGACTTTGTATAAATGTCGTGTTCTCCAAATTGATTTGTTGAAGTGCAAATGCGTCTTTATCTGTTCCGGAGTAGCCAATTTTGTGTAGAAGTTTAAGGTAATATCGCCAACGTGCATGATAATCAGATCTAGAAGCAAAATACAAAACTCTATCCCAATCAAATCTTGCATTGCTGCAAAGAGTCACATCCGGCCATAGAAAGGGTGCACTATTTTGTTGACTGGTTTGAGCTACGGGACCACTTTGATATCGAAGTAGAATATCAACAGTAACAAACATGAATCCTGAAGCTGCTGCACCTATTACAATTAGCCATAAGACATTACGAATGAAACTATCCTTTGGATGGATTGTTTCAGTTTTAGTTGTTCGTGCTTCTGACTTATTGCTCTCAAACTCAATTGCCTGTGTCGTATTTCTCTCAATATCAACTGTTTGTGACGTATTACTATCAACAGCATCTGCTTGTGACATTGTTCTCTCAAAATTGTCTGCCTGAAGTTTATTTCTCTGAGTATGTTGTAATTCTACAAGAAAATATTGTTAAATAATTATTGTAGATAATTCGATTGGAAAACAATACCTAATGGGGTGTCCTACAAATATTTAGTATGGGTCGATACAAATGTGTAGATAAGATTTAGTATTTCTATGGCTGTTATTTAGTCGCATAAGGTGTTAGCTATTTGATATAATAATTGTATTAACCAAAAATTATATTTTTTAGATTGGTGTAGTCTGCTGAACATCAACAGTTAAAACGTTGTCCATTTATAAAATAATTATGACTTCAAACCATGTTGAAATTTGTCAATATGACACAAACTTTGTGATAAAGATAACAAATTCATAACCACTTCCAACAAGTATACGGCAATAATTCTTCTACATAAAGTACATCAACAATTTGGAATCATCACAATTGAAAAGGTCGGAATTAACTTTAAAATGAAAAACAGTTCAGAAAGGCCTTAGAATCTGTATCTGCATCTTCTATGGCATATGTGAGACAAATCATTCTTGATGAGACTGTTAGAAATTCTTCTAAAGTTGCATCCATTTCAAAAAAGCAACACGTCGCATTCGATGAATCAATCTCCATATAAAGAACTTCTGCGAACATTGAATACCACGAATACACGTTTCCTCAACTGATGAACAAAAGCAAGATCGTGCTTTTTGAAATTTAAATCTACTTTTGTCAAGGAAACCAAACATGGATGTAGTTTTATCAAATTTACACAAAATGTCAATAAAGAGTTTTGATACTTTCTTTCACATCAAATAATAGAATCTTTTCATTGGGTGCGAAAATATTATTCATGTTAATAGATTACCTTGAATGTAAAACGTTAAATGGTGGTCATTATTCTACAACTCTGTTACCTTTTATAAACAATTATGTCGAATCAAGCACACTGGTCGACCTGTGGACAGAATAATCCATTGTGTTTCGTGCTTTATTTTAAAGATTTAACAAGCTAGCTGGGAAAAATGGAATATATTATTTAGGCCCTAAAGTCTTTATCATTCAGGCCTGGTCCCTTTGAACTGCTGGGCCTTTTCCAAAACTCAAACAAGACCTTATGGAATAAAATTTTCAAAAACTTTCCAAAGCCATCAAATTACAGCACGCAACATTTGATTTAGAAAGGCAACGTCAATCCTTTGTAGAACGAGAAGACGGCTGCAAATGTACATCGACAGTGGAGAGGCGCGTTTTGAGAGATTTAGCCAATTGTAACCATACATATTTATGATCGATACCGTCACAGTAGACTGCCCTTTTTTAAATAGCTGAACTATTGGAATTAATATTCATGCATAGCCTTATATAGCCTCCGCCACCATCTAAGCCAATTTTAATAAGGATAACATCAAAATCGTGTAATTTATTAGATAGTCCATACAGGATTCACATTTTGCAATATGCGTTTGGTCCCAAAATGTTTTTTACTGAAGAATTTATCCCATTGCTGGCTGTTAATTGAGAAACAAGACAGTCAATATTTGTACAGAAAAAAATATTCCTAAAACAATAAATTATAAGTGTGAAGCCTCGCCACTAAATCATTATTATTTCATCTAGAAACTGCTATGATAGTACATTTTAGTTTTAGTTCATTTGTAGTTAGCATTAATTTCTGCGAAGCGACATGAATTAGCCTTTGTGAACATTTGTAAGTAATTCAACAATTTAAAACCCATTGTGGATATAGAAATTGATTCATAAAATTAAGAAAATTAAAATGTTTATTGATATAGATTTACTGATCGCATCCCAGTTAACCAACAGTCACAATTCGTTACAATACTGTTTCCCATAAATAATACTATTGATATTTTCAAACCATCATGCTAAACATCATCTTCCAACATCTCAATACACACACTCTAAACGCAAGCTTCAACAGAATATCATATCCAAGCATAAACGCCTACATCCACTAAAAACATCACTTGACCTAGATGACGATACCTACAAACAAACAATCAAAACAATTCATACAACCATAGTTTCAGACACAATTGAACGTCTTATCCATAACCCTTTTCTCAACACTCCTCCTCCTAGCACTAGTAGGTATACAGGAACAAGACCTCTCGAGACAATATAGAACAACAGTTGCACAGCTACTCATCGACTCTTGTCATTCACTCACCCAATTCGAAAACAAAATAAATCCTAATATAGCTAACATATATCCATCATGTAAGCAACCACCCCATAACACGCTACACATATTTAACTGTCCACATCATCCTACACACTTGAATGCCTCTGACCTGTGGTCAAATCCATCGGAATAAAGGTACAATTAGTCGTGAGGATGGCATATCGTTCCATTGCTAGCATTTTCTTTCACTGTTTCACATCTGGAATATTATAAACTGACCTATGCATTTAGTTTCTATACTTAATTAGTGAATCATAAAGCTAAATATCTTTAATTTTCAGCAACAAGCGGTACACTCACGGCGGTTGTTATCTATTTTTGTTTTTGTATTTCGTGATAAATATACAAAGAAAGTATTCAAGACATCATTCTAACTTGTAATAATGTTGTTAGAACATTCCGACATGTACCATTTCAAATCTGTTAACGTTTAGTATTAACACGTTTTAACTATGTTTTTTTAAAGAAAATATATGAATTGTAATATTAAGCTGCTTTAGAAATCATAGAAAATTATGATTCAACATCAGGAAGTTGCATTGTTGCTATATCCATAGAGATATCAATAGCTATATATCTACTATCTTTGGAATATACAAAACTAGCAATATGACTTGATTGTTTTATCATGTAAAGCTTCATCATTGATTATAGATATTTGAAAATGAGTGCTGCAAAATTGCAAACTTTATTTTCAAACTCTATGTTATCGTATTTTTTCGTAAGATGTAAGTATATCAGAATAAACAATGATTTCTACAACGTTTATGTAGATTGTTATTTATAATACGGGTGTAGCTTACTACCCAATGCTCCTAGCTCATACTCTTGTTGGACTTTAGAGGGAACACTACAGACACTATGGATAGATAGATATATTACTACCTTTAATAAATTGGAATATAAGAGGATATGGTTTCTTTCTTTTTTGGGTGTAGAAGTG
Organism: Parotoplana pacifica; assembly: GCA_034780595.1. NCBI lineage: Eukaryota > Metazoa > Platyhelminthes > Proseriata > Otoplanidae > Parotoplana > Parotoplana pacifica. The sequence goes on from JAUYWI010112627.1 coordinate 5,242, forward strand.
GGTTTAGAATAAAACTTTGTGATGGAATTTTTAATAAGTTTGATTGAGAAGCGTGATTTGACTATATTGTTTTAGTGTTTGGTTAGTTGTTGAGAACGTCTATTTTCTTCAGATCCTATCATGTTGATACGCATATTCGGAAGAGTGTGTCTCAACTTGTGCAATGTTAACCAAAGGAAATACAGAAGTTGTGTTTTATGAAAAATGCTCTTTGAAATTTGATCCTTCCTTTTTTAATTATATTATACGCACGTTTTTTTTAGATTTCTTGGTGATTGTGATTTTTATTATGGTTCCATAATTGTGGAGATTTCAATATTCTTACCGAACTACTTAATGAATTAGATGAAACACACTTCGGAACATTCCATTTGTTTTAGTCAAGCGTATCAACATGATTGTTTTTGAAGAAACTCAACCGAGGGCAACAACTAAATAATTCCAAACCCACGTCTACAACCACCAAAGCAAAAAATCATATCCTTTTACATATATTCTAATTTAGTGAATTTAGTACCTCTATGATTTCCAATATTAGTAGTACTTTAATACAATATTTAGCCAATTTCTCATCAACTAGTAAACTAATTAGCTAATACTTTACTTTGCATCTCATATACATCATATTATATTTAATTCTCTTAAATGTACCACTAGCAATGTTTATAAATGTAATGGACTCCGGTAAAAACTTGTCCTATTAAAACTGTACGTCGAATGATCTTTTTACTAAATTTTAAATTAAACTGTAAAAGTAATATTATTATCTATGCACTCAGTTCTAATAAATGTTCAAAAAATATTTTCGACAACACACCAATCATACTATGTACATTACTTTTATCTTGAACAAACATTTTAATTTATCTAACTCAGTATTTAAAATTACTCCTCTATAAATTACATTAATTTACCGAATCTAAACGTAACTTTATTTAAACTTTATTTGCATTAGTTTAATGAAACCAAAATATATACCTACTGTTTTAATAAAAATGACACTTTTAAACCCCCTATACACACAAGAAAATCAAACAATATCCATAAATCGATATCAAGGCAATAGAAAGATCGGAATTAAAAAGCTTAGGAAATGATAGAATGGCAGAGAATGTTTTTATAAGAAGGATGTATCGTTTAAAATAGAAAGATATTGATGTTGAAGGTTTCCAAAGAACGGGATTTGAGCCTGTGAATAGTAGAAATTTTAGAAGAATAATAAGGAAGACTCGAGAATGTTCAAGACAAGGACAAACATACATAACTCAGTTGGAAACGAGAGAGGATGAAACAAACGGCTTATTGTAAACTTATTTAAGCAATGTTGAGGTAAAGAAAAATGAGCAAGTATGGGAACTTGAGGTAATGTGAATAATAAACTAAGTTTTAGAAATCAAAGTTTATTTAAGAGAACCAAAGGAAAAATCAACATTTAACCGACCATAGATAGGTCATAAGATAACATCAACAACGTTAGATGAAGTTCAATAAATATAACATTGAAGACAGAAGACATACGAATGAGAATTAAACACAAAATAACAACAACATACATCAATACAGGAACTGCAATTATATTTAAAACAACAAAAGACCAATAATTAGAAAGTTAGTCTCCGATTTATTTGCGGACTTAGTATCTATTTGTTCTATGCATTCCACTAGAATAACCCCAATTAATTAGAATAGATGATAACAAATTAACAGCGTGATCCAAATAACTTTCAGTATCACAGTTACCAGAATTTAGGAAACCAAGGCCTTTTAAGACTAATAGGTTAAGAAAATACGTATGTGAATCGGGAATAGGATACGTTCTATTAATAATAGAATTGAATGACTTTGAATTGGAAATGAAAGCCTCAAGAGAGTATGCCCAAATGCCAAAACATTGATAAATAAATGGTCGCAGCTAAGTCGATTTGAAAGCTTCCGATTTACAAAAAAAAACATTTAAATATTTATGAAAGCAGTAGCAACACATTTGCCCATGGCTGTGCCTTTAATTTGAATGTACAAAGAAATAAGGATATAGAAATGAAAATTGCGTTAACGAAGTTCCCACAAAGTTAAAATGGAAGGTTGAGGATTATGTAACATAACATTATACAAATTATACACAAATATTTCAAAGGGTATTTTAAAGGCAACTGTTTTAGTGAGTAGCGTGGCATAGAAAACGCAGAAACATTATAGTTCAAATATAGCAATTTATATCCACTAAATACAAACATTTATATTGAGGCCATGCGTATCAATATGTTGACATTTGAAAATTTACTAAATAATTTTACTAAAATTTCGTAATTGTTGCTTTACTTAAATATTTTGTTAATTAATTTGGGGGACTGTACCAATATTTCCATGCATTTATGTTTTAATAACAAAACTATTAAATAAAAAGATATTTCAGCACATTAAGAAATAAAAAGTCTATGAGTTCTCTCTGTTTTATTTGTTTATTTATTTATATCTCACAGTAGATACCCTTTTACATAAAAATCTAAACTCTCTATCTGGTTTCCCACCGGTTCGTGGTGGTTGTGCTATTTCATAGTCTATGTCACTGAGAAAATATAGTGTATTATAGGACACACTTAACAAACTCAAATGCAGATTATTCATATTGAAGATTCATTTAACATATCCATGTGTGTCAAATAACATATTAAAGTGTGTCAGGTAAAATCAGATGACATTTTGAGAAACATAACTTTTACCAAAAGTTTGTTGTCAAATATGTAGTGCGTCATATGAGTTCGAATATGGGTATATATTTAACCATGCCAATACTGTCATGGTGACATATAAATGAAATATAAAATATTTTGAAGCTGCATAAAAAAGACTTGGTCTGACATCTATACAATTAATTTAGGCGCGAATCTACAATACTCCCTCAAGCTCTGGAGGCTTCAAAATGATTACTTTCCATAAGCGGTTAAAATATAGGTTGTTTTGTCAACGAATAATACATTATATGTATATATCCAATCAATACAAAAACAAATATATAGATATTGATTTATCGATATTCTTTTCTGTTAATTTATTATTTAGGAATCCGCAAAACGTTCGGACTATTTATTTTTGTACCAAAACACTTTTTAAGTTTAGACAGACTTTGTTTATTATCTATTAAACACTTAAACTTGGTGGAGGTTCTATCATCAGAGATGTGCCTCCATGATGGTGCGAGGTTGTTCTGATCTATATCTCAAAAGAGGTTTTTGATACCACACTTTCAAATACGACTTTTAATATATACGAGACTTTAGAGACGACAGATAATAAACGATAAGCGTTTTAATAAATACGACATCATGGTTGGTGGGTACCAATTAAAATTATCCCACTGATACAATATCTGCATTTAAAATTAAGGATGTGTATAATTGACAAAAATGAAAGTTTAAAAATGGACTTAAATAAGAAAAGATTAAAGGAACTGGTATATGGCTGGAGAAACAATTTCACAAAGAAAAAAACGACTTTACTTACTTTACAATTTACTTAAATTTCTGTGTTCAAACTAATACTTGTTATTTTGGTACACCATTAGCTATTAGCTTTGGATCAGAAATTACTGGATGCAGTGGGGTTTACCTGTTTTTTATCTAACTTTCAAAAACCTCTATGCGGTTGGGGTTTACCTGTTTTTTATCTAACTTTCAAAAACCTCTATTCAAGTAAATCAAAATACTCAAGTTTAGTTTTCAGTAAAACAATTAAATTCTGTTTTAGTATTTGAGACATACAATTTAATTAAAAAACCTGATACCTGTAGATATTATCCTTATCAAAAGCTATGCGCTGCTCGTATTATTACATAATTAGGGTACCTAAAGCAAAATATAAAGTAGCAATTTATATATAACAATAAGACATTATTGTTGTAATTCAATCAAAATTTTTAAATAAATGTGCGATATGTCAGTTCATTTTTCACAATATGCCCAGCCAATTCTTCCTGAAAACATGAAATTCATATACGCCCCTCCTCACACTGCCAGACATACACTGGAATATGTTCATCGCACAAACATTTGTCTATTGAAATAGCCACCATACTTACTTGACATAACTACGTTAGATATAATGGTATGGGCAGCTATCACTAGCATCGGTAGTAGAGGTTGCCTGTGAATAAATTCCTTTTGAATCATGAATGTGATGTTAATATACCATTAGCACTGCACTCAATTTAAATATGACATAAAATGGGACATTCTTTAATAGCATAAGTTCAAATGCTAAACTCATCATTAATTCATCTCTTATCCTCTTAAAAACTATTTGTTAGTCAATTTGAAAGCTTACGATTTCCAAATATATAAATATTCTTCCATGGCTATGCCTTTAACTTGCAGATAACAAGAAAATAGATGGGATTGCTCAACAACTTGAAGGTTTTGTGGATTATTTTAATAATAACAATTAGCAGAGTCCAAGTCTTTGTATATTCGGAGGAAGAAGATCATACAATTGGGTACTAGGAAAATAAGAGTAAATAGTTTAGCAGTGTGTGAATAAAGTGGAGCATAGAGTATCTATAAAATGAAGGTTTTATTTATTTGTCTATGGCATTCAAAAATATAATCATGTGTGTTTAAACTAACGAAGCAAAAACCTTTATCAGCTTGTTGAATAATAATATTTAGGTTTTAATAGCAAATGGTTCATCATCAGAAAAAGTGTACCTCCTATAAGATGAAAAATGTTGGAACTGAGGTTTGTAACTGTTCAAAAATTACATTACTTAGAAAGAGTATAAGAATTAATAATTATAAATTTATAGAAACGGTATTTGAAATAGACAGATTTATGAAGCAAAGAAATATGCCAACACAAGTCAACTTTACCTCCATAAAATAAAGAACGTTAAATCGTTTTAGCAGCGTAACAAAAAGAAAACGACCTTTAGAATATAAGTTGTAAAGAGCTGTATAAATATCAATAACAGATACATTTTAAAAGAATTTCCAGCTCTGGAAATCAGTTTGAATGGTTGTAAAATAATTGCTTTTTTTAATAAGGTTTTTAAATAAAATTTATAGAAGGTGCTCAACATGGCAATGAATATTGAGTCGATACCAGTGAAGAATAATTATTGGTAATAGAAGAATAAAATGCAGAAGACAATCTCAGAATATTGAGCACTGTTGTTTTTCAAGAATGTTGAATGTGATAAATAAGACAACAAAAAGGAGGAGCATTCAAAGAAAAAGTATCTAGAAAAGAGGAACCGGTGTGATAAATAATTCAGAAGAGGTGTTACCAGCGGTGAATAAATGGCGTCTAAGATGTTGCGCTATCAACTAAAGATGATATAGTTGGAAAAATTGAAGTGCCAAATAGAGATTAATTTCAAAACGATGAAGACGAACGAGGACGTTTCTGAGATTTAAATGAACCGAAACTATATTTACTTTTGTGAGAACCTCAGCTTACTGGAAGGTTCCTTACAAAGTTTTTTTATTAGAAGCCCATTTATAGTCGCGCGCAGAAAGTTTTTGCCGATTTAAGGTTTTAAAATACGATGATCATAAATTTATATATATTAACATA
>JAUYWI010112638.1:0-16747 GCA_034780595.1 Parotoplana pacifica
ACTGGCGCAAAGCAGAGAAAAGTGGCGGATCATGGCAGCCAACCTCTACAGGAGACGACACTGATGATGATGATGATCATGGCCTACTAGTGATGATTAACTATAAATCGATGTCTATTAATCATTATTTGTAAACACTTAGGATGTGTATGGAAAAAGCGAACTTTTTTGTAGACCACTATAAGTATAATAGGTATAGATTACGCAAGATTATAAGAATAGATATTAGCACTAAATTATTGTTTTCATTTAAAGAAATTGCATTTTTGCACTAGGTACCTATATTAAGTCATTGTTTGACCATCATTCTGTCAAGTTTATCTGTAATTTAGTTAAATGGTCTTTGCTACGTTTTTTTGCTATTAAGAACATCTTAACATGATTTTCTATTTCTTGCTGTAATATTATGTTTTCTTTGAATGGTGTAATCCAATTTTTGGAATTTTTAATTGCAACCCAAAATGAAAATATTATTGAGAAAATAGTTATGAAAAAGGTCAGCAATCCAACAATACATAAATTTCGTAAAATTAATTCTGTGCTAAATTTTGTTAAAAGTCCTAATTGGTCTCCAATTTGTAGTTCAAATTCATTGCTAATCCAGTATTTTTCTTTGTCATAATCAGGATAAATATAACATGTCCATAAACCTTCATATGATATGTTGGCAAAAACACTAAAACTTCTTTTGATGTCATTGTTTAGAAGTCCTTTATATCGTAATTCATAATTTTGATACCAACGTATTTCAGCCCTGTCAAAAATGGGTATCTCGTACAATAATCCAGTGTTCGAATTAAATTCAATCAATTGGTTCTGAAAAATGTGCTTTCTAATATTTGTTACAATGACTGTGAAGAAAGTACTTATATAAGTACGAGAATTGTATAATATCTGGCATAAATAAATGCCTGTATGATTTTTGGTAACAGATGATATGGTCAACCTTGTGTCTATTACCTCAAACAAGGAATTACCGATTATTCTTTTTTCAATCGTCTCTCTATCGTTTGTTTTGAATGTGATGCTGTCAATGAAAGGTTTGTCATTAAAGTACCATGAATATTGAACTGAACCTTCAGCTTTGAAAACTAATTCATAAGTAAGAGAATTACAATCCAACATAATATTTCTACCCCTCTGTATTCGTTTTACATTTTTACTAATGAGTTGCAAGTGAGCATTGGAGTGTTGGAGAAGTATATCATGAATTGGATTTGGTGGATTACAAGTTTTGCTACATTCACTCATATCAGTATCTTTACCAACACATTTCAAACCATTAAATCGTGGTTTGGGATCGTCACATTTTCTGTAACGAAAGTTGAAACCATTTCCACATTCTCGATTTTTATTTATTTCATTCAGCATGCAAACACTCCAACTAGACCATAAGCTCCATTTACCATCTACCGGACACGTAGTGTAGAGAACACATTTTTCACAGTCTAGTGATTGCTCTACTTTTCCGCATAAAGTTTTTGATTTCTTTTTATCTCCACGGAAGTCTTGACATTGTCTAGTTCTGCACCGTTTTCCAGTATCACATGTAGAACTGCAATAATTTGGCCAATTTCCCCAAGAAGACCAGTAATATCTTTGAAAATTTGCATTTGATTTTCTAAGTTGTATAGTGCAAACTAGCAAATAAGTGATTACCCTATATTTAATAAATTGCATTAAATTATGAAATTCTGCTAAATCTAGTGAATGTAAAACCGATTTGTTTTTAGTTATTTATTTCTGAGTATAGATAGCAATATTTCGAATACAGAGTAAAGATATTTGCTACACAAAGTAAGATTTATACTCTGTGGTTACAACAGACTATAGTCAGTTTTAATAACAATCAGGGAGGTTTAATTTAGAAATCTTCAGAAATTTGACAACATACTTATAGATTCTATTTATCGTATAAGGTACCTATCATTTAAGGTCTTGTCCTTTTAAACATAATTTTTCATATTAAATTATAGGTAAATGGGAATGCATTTTCTGATTCCAAATGTAGGTAGGTAGGTGATGGTTCTACTTAGTTACACTAAAAGAAATTTGTTTATCTCCTAGAATATATACATAATTTAGAAGAAATGCTTCTATTTTCTCAAGTTGTGACACTTAATGTGTGGGAATGGATCATCAGTCGACTTTCAGATCAGTTTCTATAAACAGGTAATAAAGAATTTACCCTGCGTACTTTTCTAATAGGCTTTCTAAACTAAATATTATTAACAGTAAATGGTGCACAATTTATACAAGTTGTCGACATCGGCTGTATTCATATTTATGGAGGAGAATTTTTTGATAACATGCATTTACATGATAACCTTTTCAACCATGTAGCTCAATGAATGGCATTTTGTGTGTCCCACTTCAATAGTTATATGTACCTATTCAATGGATATACAGTTAACTTTAAATGTATAAACGACACAAACTATCAATAAATTCTGTTTATTATTATCATATATTTTCTATCAGGTTGATACATAAAATGAAAAACATTTCCAAATGGTCCAAAGGCAACATATAGCTAGGCAGTGCAAGTTCTAATGTGATATAAATGTGATATTCAATTTAAAAAATTATAAAATATTATGAATATAAAAGAGAAACTGGAAAACAAGTTTCTTAATTGCAAATTTTGCTCTAAAACGTTTGTTCAACCAAAGGTACTTCGTTGCCGACATACATTTTGCCTTACATGTCTGGAGGTCTATGTACAATCAGGCCAATGTTTTCCAGCTAGCCGGAGTCTGTACATTTCAGCATGGGCATCTGGAGGTCGTACATTACGTTGTCCTCTCTGTCGACAACGTACGGAACTTCCCATAGGTGGATGCAGCAGACTCCCAGATGACCGACTTGCAATTCGTATGATGGGCATGGTTGATAGACCTTCCAGTTCTTCCACTGACCGTTCCACTCGTATCAGGACAAATTCCGTTGCTACCGACTCTGGTGAGAGTCAGATGCAACTATCACCAAACAGTGAGCAATCTTCGCTTTCTAATAATTATCAGGCGCAACCATTTCGGCAGCCTACAATAACTACTCAAAATCGAACTACTTTATGTGATATTTGTCGATCAGAAGAGGCATGTCGATTGGCTGTTTTTCACTGTTTAGACTGTGCAAAAATGCTTTGTTATAAATGTGAAATTTCTCATTCACGTGGAGCAGTTACTGAAAAACATACTTTAATTCGCCCAGAGAAATTGACCGAGTTAATGTGTCGGGAACATGGTCAAGATGAACCATTTCGATTTTTCTGTACTACATGCAGTGTTTGTATATGCCTTCTTTGTACTTTTCAATCGAAGCATACCGGTCATTCTATAGTGTCTCTCAGAGAAGGTTTATCGAAAATTCGGCAACTGCTTGATGATGGTTTGCAGGAGTGCGCGTCAAAATTAAAATATTTGCGCGAAATTGCTGACTGTGTGGGCGAATGTGAGCGCAACATTAGCGAGGTGACGAATACGATAAATGCAACAGCTATGGAATTTATGGGAAATCTACGAAAAAGTCAAGAAAATTTGTTAGCTTCTATCAATGAAGCATACGGCAAAGAAACGCAACGACTAATATCTGAAAAAGTCGAATTAAAGTCCAAAATAAGTGCTTTATCAAGACTCTGTTCTGAAGGTATCGAAACTGGTGGTTTACATGGCAATAATGACTTTGATGCGGACAAATTACCGTTTGAGGTTTTAGAAAAGAATGGCGAAAGAGTGAAACAAATCCAACAGTTTCGAAATATTGGTGTACCTGAGATCGACACTGAAAGACTAAAAACACGTTTCAGCTTTCGTCGCGGTTCTATAGACTTAGGAGCGGTAGTTCCCATGAATGCAAATTACCAAAGAAGTGATTCTGTTAGTAGTTTACCTGCTTTTACAGATGCTGGATGCCAAGCTGAAGAATTAATGAATGTTAGTTTGACAAAAATCGATCCTAATTCTACTGAATATTTAAATCGGTGTGAATCTGTCCAGGTAAACATTGTTCAGGAACCAGTTAAAAGGAAACCATACGAAAATATGTCTTTTTATTCAGATGGAATTTGTGATATGAATCTAGAAATTAGTCCCAAAAATCTTTTCAAAAGTTCTAGCAAAAATTCTATAATAATTGAAAAAAGATTTTATAATAATTCAGAACCTCCAAGAAACATTTATGAAAATTTGTCTAATATTTCAAATTTAAATTATCCAATGTGGCCACCTTCAGAACCATTTGGCTGGATATGTTCATCTGAGAAAAGTAAAGACAAACAAGTCAAACCATTGGTTCATTATTCCGACAATGTAAGCAAGCAACTATATCGATCAACTAAATCACTGGTTATAAAGCGCTAGTATTCTGTCGTGTTTACTCATTAGGTAGGTACTATTGAAATTGCGTCACTGGGTGATTTCAAGCTTGGTGTTACACTCCAGTAAGTGTAACTCAGGTGTAAACTCAACCTCTGCTATGACATTCAACAGCAAACTTTAAATTGTTATTTTGAGTTGAGTTAACCCGGTTTAAAGTGTTGAAATAAACACCTGAGTTACTCCAACCTAAACTAAGAAAGCTTAGAATGCTTATAATCTTGTTTAATTATGACATTTTACTAAAACAGCACAATACCTAAAATAACTAATATTAATTTTCATTTTTCATGTTACACCTAACCTTTGGGGGTTAACTCATTTGAAGCTTGCTGTTTAGAATCAATATTACATTAATGAGGTTGTATTTTGTAGGATTTGCAATATACCTAGTCAAAGTGCATGATTTGACGGGAATAATGTGAAAAGGTTTTGATTGAGTGAATTTTTTTTGTTAAATAAGTTTAGTGACTGAATTTCCTAAGGTTGTTGTCTTTGACAATGAATCGTTGTTAGGATTTAAATTGACATTAACAACAAAACTAAGACCTAAGAATTTTTGTCATGTTCTAATCATTTCGCGCTGTATCAATATTTTAAATGCTCTAAATGGCTTTCTCATTTTTCCATTCGAATTTAATTATTAATTTGTATTCCGCGTGCATTAAAATTTTTGGAATGTTTCGCAAATTTATTAAACACTTGAGTTAACTCAACATTTTGTTCAAGTAACACCTGAGTTACACTTACTCGAGTGTAAGACCAAACATATTATGTAAAATACAATGTTGATTCATAAATACTTTCATATTTCGATTTTTACATCTTGTAGTTTTCTTATGTGACTTTTTAATTTGGAATTTCACTTCAATAAAAATTAGCTTAAATAAATGACGTAAAAATTATATTCCATTATCTAAATAACATATGTTAAGATTATTTTTCATGGATTAGACCGAAAAGTAATCAAGTAAAAAGAAGTTTCGAAAATATTATGCATCACTATTAGGTGAATTATTGTAGTTCTAGAAGACATGAATATCCTTTTTTCTAAATCTAATTATGAGATGGGTCCAAAATTGCATGTGTTTTTTTTTGTTTTTCCAATTTTTTGTAACATAATCTATGTCAAAAATTGACTTTTAAAAATATTCTTATGGAAATTGATCCACATCATACTAACATATTTACAATTAATTCAGTCAATTGGCACATCTAAACATTTCTGAGGTTTTCCGACACAACTATTCGTAAATTTCTTTTTGCAAAAAAAAAACAATTTCATCGGAAATTCGGGCACCTGTGATAAATTCTTGTTAAAGATTCTCAAGCTCTTTATACTTTTTTATAGAAAAAACTCTTACAATTCATCTGAATCCGACTCAAAATTCCGATGCCACAATTTTCCAACAAAATCAAAGAAAGTTTTTCAATTATCCCCTTTTAATGTCACACAATTTCTTGTTTGGAAAACTTAGAAGATTAAAGTGTGTAAGAGCATTTTATATTATGTTACATGATTTTTTGTTTTTATTAAAACGTCTTAAGAAAACCATTGGATTTTGATTTACTTCTAGATATCTTTTAGTTTGAAGAGATTCTATAAGCAACATTTCGATTTTGAATGCAAGTGTAAATTAAGAACCTAAATCTATTTAAATTTTAACAACATAAAGTGTGTAAATTTGAGCTTTTTATCAATTTGATTTTCTTCAGTTGAAAAACAACTTGCGAACTAAATGTTAATTAAATAGAATTTAGAATCAAGTTTGTATCATAAAGAAGAATATATCTAACAAATATTCTGATCAACCGCCCCATAGCTGCAGTGCTTCCTCATAGCTGATTCCTCCGCAATCCGGCCCCATACTCTTTCCAGGCCTGCTTGATAACTGACCCACTCCCCATATCTGTTAGCTCTCAGGCTTATCTCATAGCTGTATCCTCCCACAAGACCTGCCCAATAGTTGGCCCCATACTCAGACCTGCTCCATAGCTGTCCTCTCCTGCAGGTCTTCACCATAGAAGCCACCGCAAGCAATAGGCTTGTCTTTTCACCAAGAATGCTCCATAGCTGGACCATCTCCAAAACTATCTTAAAACAGGCCTGACCACACTCCATGTCTACCTAATATTTAGTGCAGTTATGCCCAAGCCTTGGGAGTGGAGCAGCTATAGGGTCCAGCTATGAGACATTTTTTGTAAAAATGCATGCCTGTGGCAGGGGCAACTATAGGGCTGACCTAGGGAGGGAGCAGGCTTGAGGATAGAACCAGCAGCTATTGGGCAGGTCTTAGGGAGGGGGCAGCTTATAAATATGCTTAGGAGATGGCAGACTTAGAGAGTGAGGCAGGCCGAGGAAAGCTTGCAACTATAAGGCGGGCTTGGTTAGAATATCTGTTGGTTTGAAGGAAACAATACAATAAAAATTTAATTAGAAGATAAAAGTTTATAAAATATGTCTTCCATATACAATAATAAGACCACTGATAGCCTGACCCCCCATTTACGAAATACATCACTTCGGGTATCTATGTATATATCAAATACCTGCCAAAACTAGAAAAAATACAACAAAATACTTGATTTCAAATTTTATAGGTATGTTAGCTCCTAAATTTCAATGAATATACTTTTAGATTCAGACATTTATAAAAAAGCTAACCAATTTAAAACTTAGAATATAATTTGTTTACGGTTGTCTCTCTATAAATATTCTTTCAATATAATTTATGTAAATATCCATATCTGTCAGTCTTTTGCCGTGATAGTAATTATAATTTTAATCACAGGCTGGGAATCTCTTTATTTACTCTATGAGTTTAATTGTTCAATAAATATTAAACATAGAAAATATGGTACCTACATAAGAACAAAAATTATATTAAACATAAAATAATTTCGAGTGTCAATTTCATACACAGTCAAACAGTTCAGTCTTCAAACAAACCACCTCTTGATCATGACAGAGTTAAACACTTCTATAAATGTCTTAGAGAATCTCTGAACATCTTTAAGAGGATAACTTCTATCTCTTCAACGATTCTTGTTTGAAGTGCTTGCTGGGATGGAAATATCTCATTCTTTGTAAATACTTTCGACCTTATATATGTCCAAAATCAGAAATCGCACGGAGTAAGATCTGGTGATCGGGCAGACCATTCAATAGGTCCGCGTCTCCCAATGCATTGTGCTGGCATTTGTTCGTACAAAATTGCTCTTGTATCCTAAACTGTAGGGAGGGGCGCTCCGTCTTGTTGGAAGTATTTATCTCTTTTCTGTAGAAGTAGAGAACGACTTTTCCCCCGAAGATGACAGTAGCGCTCTGAATTCATGGTTGCATAATTGATATCGTAGCTGATTACTCCTGAACAACCAATAGCAGCCCACAGTTGCCATTCTTCCATAATTATGAAATTGTTCATAAGGATTCTCTCTTGACTAAAAAGGCATATTGTGCTTGTTGACAGTGCTTTTTATGGAAATACACTCATATGAGAATACTGACTTTCGGATCAAAGCGGAATGCTGTTCAATTTTTAAAACATTACTTTATAGAACTGAAGTCACCATGTTGAAGAAATTGAGTAGAGTGGCTTGTATGCTTGTATCCTTCTTTTTTGAGAATTCGCATAACGGTAGTCCTAGATATGTCTAGCTTATCAGAATGTCTGAGTGGATATCTGTAGGTCCATTCTTGATGTTATAAAATTACTTTACCGCAAAAAAACTTTTGGACCACTCTGTATTTGAAGACATACATAATTTAACCTAATTTGTTAGCTTTTTTAAAAATTTCATATGAATGAAATGGCTGAATGCAAACTATTGATTGAAATTTAGGAGCTAACATATAAAATTTGATATCGTGTATTTTGTGGCTATAGAAGACCTACTATTTGTGGCAGGTAAATTTCAAATATTTTGTGATGTCATAGTTAACTCTTAGATTAATTAATTAATTAGGGTTAATATTGTATTCTAGGTTAATGGTTAAATACAAAATACACTTCCGAACGCATCGAACTACGATAATATATAAATATGTATTTGTAATAGGAATTAACATTGACAGAAGGTGAAATAAACAAGTGAAACTACCCCTTTTCTGAAACGGAAAATAAGGCACTATTTTCTATGGTCATATACAGTAAAATATTAGTATGATATATGCTGTATATTTTTTATTTGCCAAAGATTCATGGTGCCAAATGCATAAAAAATAGATTGCTCAAACAAACAAAAGTTCATTTTACACAAAGTTACAGATAGAGTAAAATAGAATGAAAAGTTAGAGTGAAATAGATTTATAATTACAATTAGGAATCTAGTAGGTCAATGAGTAGATCTATGAGTTACATACGTGGAATCTTTGTAAAATTATATACGTACTTACACTACAAATGTCTGGTATGATAGAATAACTGTTACTTTTATACAGAAAATACATATTTTATAAATAATGCGAAAGTTATGAATAAAATAAATTTTATTGAATTTTGGGGTACTAATTTTGGATAAAAATAATATGTAGACATTTTTATGTCCAGCAATGAAACGTTTTTTATCTTTAGGATTTCATCGTTAGCAAATGTCCATCCATGTCCAGTTTTTATTATTGCTCCGTAGTGATATGATTTCGATGGCTAGTAGTGCAAACATATTCATAGGTAGATAGTTTTTTTATTTCTTTTCCATTGATATTTGCAATATGCACATAGAAATCATAATTCAAATTTCGTTGTTACACTCATAGAAATTAGGAAAAGGATATGTTTTTGACAATTAGGTATACTTAACATGTATGTCAATTAGAATTATTTTTATTTATTTAAATAGATTTCTCTCCAAATGTTATATTAAAAAAGAACAGTTAGAAAAGCTGCACTATAGTTACTTAGATTTAATAGTTTTTGAAATGTGAGTATTATGGTTAAATTAGAGTTGGATGCAGTTATTTTACAACGGATGGTTAATTCCTTACTTAAACTTATCCGTCAAATAAAAACACTTTAATTCACATCGGTTATTGTAAAATGGTGAAATTAGCTGAAAAAAGTTGTTGTTATGCCATTTTTTGTTGATATGCATCAAATCATCATGTTACTTTGGTTTATAAATTAAACAACTCATGTTTCAAGTTTTATCCAAATCGGTTATTGCCAGATTTAAAAATAGGTATGGTCATTTCACCCCCTTAGCAACAGTTGCTATCTATCAAATAATCATTTTATTTTGGCCTATCAAATAGGCAACTTATGTTTTAAGTTTTATCCAAATTGGTTATTATAAAATGTTTAAAATAAGTAAAATGGAGTTTCTATGTATGCTCATTTCGCTCCTTTACATAGCAACGGTTGACATGCACCAATTAAGCATTTTATTTTTAGTTATTTATTTGGAAACTTATATTCCAAATTTTATTCAAATCGGATATTGCAAAATGATAAAATAGCTGACAACTTTAGTTGCTATGGCCATTTTGCCCCCTTACCAACGGTTTCTATGCACCAATTTAACATTTTTCATCTTTGTTGCTCAAGCATTTTAAGTTCAAATTACATCTAAATCGGGTAATTTTTAGGGGTCAATATCGGTGCTGGAGAAAGAGAAGAAGAATTTGAATACGAAATAACAAAAATTTGATCTTTATTAAACCGATTTTGATCAAATTTGGTATACAACTTCATGAACAACTAAAAAATAATTTAGTTTGAATAAGAAATATATTTTTTTGAAAAATTTGAGAACTGAAAAAACGGCTCATTTTCAACTCTACAAAGGTAGTTATATTTTTAGAGCTATCTGCCTTTTGCCATAGGCATAAATCTGTACATTCTTCTGTCATTCAATATATATATTTTTTTATAAAAGAAAAACAATTTATTTAAAAATGTTAGAATTATTGCAATCTGTCGTTGTTTTTATTTAATATTTTTAGCAGAGTAGCAAGCAATTCTGAAAATCTTAAAACTAATCATTTAAAAATTATTTTCTTAGTATCATGCCTGGATTATAAATTGGTCTAGAAACTTTATGCATTCAGAAACACAGTTAGTTGTGCACAGCAGAGTAGACATAACAGAGTAGAGTAGACTGATAACAATTTTCTAGACTTGAGATAAAAATATTTTATTTAGTTACATTAATATATAATTTTATACGTTCCGTTCACCGCATCTCTAAAATATCGACGATAGTTTATAAATTCTTATTTTGTCTGAAAATTTATTGTTTTTGTCAAAACCCCTATAAATGCATAGCTAGACACCAAATAGACAGTATCAGGACTTCTTTATGATTACTACCTGCCATATTCTTATTGCGCGTTGGTTGCAAAAGTTGTTAACGGCTAAATCAAATGCCTTATGTGACACACAAAGTTACACAAACTTAGAATGCATTTGTGTACTTTACTTATAGATATACTATAGATGTACTAACAATTTTTAACAATTTGTTTGTTTGTAAGTCTTTGTAGGCTTGTATATCAATTCTACCCAGGCATTTGTAGCAATTACACAGAGTAATTTGGCCGTTATTTAAATTTTCAATATAATATAGTTTTGCAGAGAATTTTATTTGTAAAATATTTCAGATAAAAATTGATAGTATTACACAAAAGAGAAGTTTATACTATGTAACATCTGCCAGAAGTTATTTCTAATAATCCTATGTAGTTCCAAAGGAAAAAGTACTTAATAAATATAGATTTTGTGCCATATACCTACATATGGCATATGCTATATGTCACAAAATATATATTTAATCATAAAACTCTGTAAAAGGTACACTACAATTGTGAAAAAAAAGAAATAAAACTTAAAATAAGATTTTTGGGATAGATGACTTTTTATTTCTCCTATTGAAAAATACAGTTTTAAACTATATTTACATGCTTGTCTTTTTTATTAAGTATATAGAAATATTAATTTACTAAAAAACATAAACCTAGAATAAGATTTCTTTGTGAATAAAGTATTTTTAAATTCCAGTTTTTTGGTAACCTTGTTAACTTAATTTTCTAAAATTATAACAGATGAAAGCCATCTTTCAAATCAAAATTGTTTTAATAAAATTAAAAGAATTTTTTATAATATTAAGTTATATTGGATTAAGGATAAATACATAAAACAGTTTTCTATTATCATTATATAAGATTATAAATTATCACATATTAGAAAAATATAAAAGACTATAAATGATAAAATAAAAGTTTAAATATATAATAACACTATACAGGCCCGTTATGAACAAAAATATTTACAAATTACAAATACATAGTAAGTAAGGAATTAAGAAATAAATGAAGATTTAAAAAAGTTGTTGTGGTTCTAAGCACGTCCAATTACAAAACTCTGTGTCAGATTAAATACATTTCAGTTGTGTTTATTTTTCAGTGTTCAATCTTTCTAGATTTTCTGGTTTGAACTATTTCGTTCTTCATTGTTGATCAATTTCAACAACTTTCCCTAAAAATGCGCTCGTGTTGTTTCAATATTTCTATTAAGTTGTCAAAATATTCACTTATTTTTAGTATATTTATGTCAATCAAATGCTAATGCACTTACAATATTCTATGCACATAATAGAATGAAAGATTACAAATGTAATAGATACATTTAGATTTAGTTATCAACTCAACATAAAATATAAACACAAGAATTTGATCATTATATGTATGTAATATGAAACCGGCAATGGTGTTATCAACTTGTTAGTTTCAATTAAGTTTAATGAAATAAATTTGTTGGTATATTGTACATATATTCTTTACATACATACATACATACATATTAATAATACTAAAAACCGATCTAATCAATCAGTTCATTTTATTTATTTTTATTTAGTCCCAATCTGTAGTTACAGTTGTAGGTATTCACAAAATCTGCGCAGATTAGGTATTTATTTTTTATTCTAAATCTAAAAATGCGATACCTGCACTTTTTAAATCAAATGTAACAGATAAAATTCCGGCTTGGGTATACCAGGATTATGTATCTGGGTAGAAATTAAAACATAGTAGGTATGATGCGCATTTGTTGAAAGTTAAATTCATCTTAGAAATATGAATTGCAATGCCTACTGAGAGAATATCTTAGAACGCGTAATTTCAGTAGAAAATGTAAAAAACTGACTGATTAGATATATGAATCTAAAATAAATAACTGCTAAATGCATAAAAATTGCTTACTAAAGATTGAAACTTAGGTATAAATTTGATATTTCGTAGTTAAATACAATGAAATAAAAGGTTATTTATATATGAGTCAAATTACATTAAAAACAAAAGATTTGTACAGTAATAAATATATGAATTATGTTTGTATGTACATGTTTCGCATCAAAGATTTATTGGTTGAATAATTCGTAATTAATTGTAATATATGGACAAAATGTTTTGTGGTCCAATGTATATATTTTATTTGCCTTAATAACTACAGAAATTTATAATATTATATTTCCAGGTAAAATAGGTATGTGATAATATTTGCATGGATTTCGAAGACATCGACCTTTGGCAGCATCCCGACACACCGTAAGCCTTCCATTTGTCACTTCCACATTGTCTAAAATTTTATGTAATAAGAAATTATATGTTTTAATATATGTATATTACTATAGTAATACATGATATCTTAGGTATTTAAGTATTAGTTTGATTAATAAAAGATTTCGCTATGAAACATTATTATCTAAGCCAATGGCATTTTGGCCGTTGACTCCATTGATCATCTTTGCATAAAACGGGCCATTTTTACCCTTTCTCATTAAAAGGTGGACTTATTTCCTGACTTTACATTTATTCCATTGCTCTGATGTAAATGAGTTTGCCAAATTTTATCAAAGTCGGACAAGTACCTAGTTTAGGATCTACAGTATCTCAAAATCTGACTTTTCGTATTTGGTCTCTTCCTCCTCCTCTTCTACTTGTTCTCCTCCTTATTCTTCTTCAGCACCATATCATAGACTAAACATTAATCGATTTTAATGAAATTTAGCCCATAGACTAACTTTGGGACGACGAGGAGTAAAAATCCGTTCTTAGATGTTTTGTGCATTAGCTAGGGACGCTAATATCGCATAGCACTGGTTTTATGGGTATTTGACCTCATAAAACCATAGTTAACATATATGAACTTTCAATTAAACAAACTGTTGCGGTGGACACCAATATGGCTTAGCAACCAGCAATTTTTTATATGACTATCATTTTTAAAGATATTTGATTACATGTCAACCTTATATAGTACCTATCATCACTTTTGGAAAGCAATCACAAATTAATTTTAAATGTATTACAAAAGAATGGAAATTAAAGACTAAAAAGGTAAAAAATATCTTAGCTCTCACTATATGAATGTTTTTAGATAAATGATATTTTAAAATATTAGAGCTAATAAAGTCAATAAACAACTGAAGGTAAATACTATACATACATTCACACTTCTTCAGTATCTAAGAAGCAAAATTAAGGACATTGGACAAGTAATTTCCACAAACAACATTTTATAATTTTTGACTTTGTTAGCTCGAATATTTGAAAACATTATTTACCTAAAAAGAAATATAGTCATATTTTGTAATACCTTTTTGGCCTTTAATTATCATTTTTTTATGGTGGTGAATAATATTACAAAACCTACCATCAATGAGGTGAACATATCGACAGTCTGAGTTTCGGTGACATTTTCCAGCTTTAAAATCTCGGCAAATAGGTAAACTTTCGAGAAGCTAAAATAAAAAGCAAAATCTATTGTCATAAAATCTTCTTGTTAGCTTTAAAAATGAGGAAAGTAATCTTCAACATTAATTTCAGTGCAGCAATGTCATCTAAATAGAAAACGAAATAAAGAAATTTGTATTAAAGAATATTAAAGATAGGAATTTAATAGAAATAGTGAAAGGTACTTTTTTTTAAATATATCTATGGTATTTAAAATACTAATTATGTTATAAAATGTCTATGACGATGAAAAACATATTATATATTTTGTCATTATGCTGCCAGTGGTCAAAGTTTATTAAAATCTATCAGAGTTAGATAGATACCTACCAATGATAAGTTTTTGGTAAAAAAAATAGGCACAAATGACCTAGGTACACACACACAAACTTGCTTAGGTAGGTAATTAACATATTGTGAATACGGAATGTTATGTATAAGAATGTTTATGTGACGTATCTATATGGTAACAAAATATTTTAGATTGATTTTATTTTATCATAAAATTTTTTAATATAGTACAATTTATTAGTGTTAAATTTGTTTTTGTAATATAAAATTTTTAAAGTGTAGGTACCATCATAATCAATTTCGTATTGAGTCAGTATTTGCAATACAAAATGTCAAATAATTGTCATCACACTTCTTCGTTTTTCGAGATGTCTTAGTATGGTAACCTTTTGAACATTAAAGAATAGCACCTACATACATATTGCATACGTTTTCTTTAATTGTATGCATATTTTCTACTAACTAACTACTAGAAACTCAGAAAGGTTAGAAAACGTACATTTGACACCATCATGAGTCTGTTTGATTCATTACACCTCTAAATGGTAGAATCGTCAATTACATTGTCAAATGATAAGTAGGTACCTATGGGTCATCATCAGTATCAACGAAAAACCTGTGTAAATTAAAACACTAGTGATAGTTGTAATGTCAATGATATAATGGAATTTGAACACTCAGATTGCAAACCAGCTGTATGACTAACATGTTAAATAAATATTCACATGCCATTAAAATGATAATAGTATACTTCATCTTTGACAATTGATAGGTAAGGTATAGCTGGTGATCTATATAGGTACCTCTCTATCTAATCATAATTATATATTGACAAAATAAAATTATATTTTAATGATTAATTATTGATTATGGATGTGCTCAGTTGACTACAATGGCGGTTGTTGCTTGTCTCCTGATTGACTCTGATTAAACAAATTGTTTTAACAATGGTTGTTGAATAATTTAGGGGTGCCGTATAGAAGTGGTTAACAAATTCAATGTAAAATTATGTTACGAGTGTAGATAACAGAACATAAAATGCTACCTATACAGGGAGCAGGGCACCAAATTTGTAATTATTAATTTTCGCATCTATTACAATACAATTTGAAATTTGGGTATTAAATTAACTTAAATTAGAAAAAAAATAACTTAGTTTAATAAGTAGGTACGTGTAACATTAAAAATAAATCTAAATAAACCAAATGAACAGGGGCGACGGAGCACTTTCAAGATTGGGGGTGGTGCAAAATATAGGAAATCCATTTTCATCTGTCGGAAAGCTACCATGATGTTTTGAAAAAACACAAATATTTACAGGTTCCTGGGAGTTGCTTCCCCCAAGACCCCAGAAAAATTTGAAAATAAATTGTCAAATACTACCAGCTAAGAACATATGGAAGTTTTTTCATAAGGATAGTCAGTGCATTTGTAAACGTATTATTGTAGCTGGTCATAAAAAAATAATCAATCCCAAAATTATTGGGCGGGCGGGGGACAAAATGATATGCATGCCCTCTCCTGGCTCCAACGCCCCTGCAGAAATAATAGGGAAATGCATTACCTGTCCTTTGTCATTGATATAAGCTACGTTTGTTACTGGATTCAGATTTGGTTGCGAGAGAGCTTGAGTGAGCATGAGACTATTGGGATCAATTAAATGGCCCACTGCAAAATAAAATAGAAACTTTACTGGTCAAACTAGTTTAATTCTATTAAAAGATATTTAAGAAATCATTTGAATTGTATTTTGACCTATTATCCAAGAAGTCTTGTGCTAGTTAGTTCAATCAATAAAATTAAACAACAATATTTTTTTTGTAGAGCTTACATATAGTAGGTATGAAACCTTTTTATTATAATTTATAGAACAAATATTTTGTAATTAAAGAATAAAGATAGAGATTTTGGCATCATTTCCACAAAATTAAAGTGCTATTTTGGTATCCGAAACAGTTTCTAGAAATGTATGATCCAGGGATATACTATGCATATAAAAGTTATGATCTTAAATAGTGGATGTCTCTGTTCTATTCATGTTAGAAACTTAGAGTCTCTTCACTTTGAACATGTCGGCTGTTTCTATTTTGAGCCTTGATCCTGCTAACCACAAAGTTTCTAGAATTCCTATTTTTTCAGTTTTATCCATATTATATATAATATAACTATTCACAGTTGAGTTAAATTCTAAAACAAAGTTCGATTTCGGTACAAGACTTACAGGATGCCATTGCGGTACCATTAGTAGTTGGTGGAGGATAGGACAGCGGAATAGTGTGTCCAGTTTGTGATGCATTGCCCGTCAACTGAGGTCGCATCAATTGAGAAAATAAAAGTTGTTGTTGTTGTT
>JAUYWI010112639.1:0-10809 GCA_034780595.1 Parotoplana pacifica
TGAAGAAGTGGGGGAAAACAAGGTGCACAGAAGAACTGGTGAGACAAACGCAGGACCGAACGAGGTGGAAGCTAATAGTACATGCTACCCTTGGCAACGAGGACGCCACATAGACAGACTTTCAATCGCCAAACTTGACTAACCATCTTATCATGCTTTAGCATGGGTGTAGAAGAAGATGGCTCGTCTGGAAATTTGCCCGGATCTGTGATGGTTTCGCCAGGTCTACCAGTGCTACTACTCTCGCCTTTATCATTATTGGTGTCATTGTCTCGATCTGGTTTCACTCTGTCATAAATGTCTCAGTCGGGTTTCTCTCTGTCATCAGTGTCTCGGACAGTTTACATTTGCAGATTTTCTTCACTTTCGGGTGAGAATGACGTATTGATATGACGTTTGGCCAGCTCTCTGTCATAAAGCTCTTAAAAAATTACTTACTGGACATGGGTAGCCCTGCATCTTTTTGTTAACTACTGCCTGTCGTACAATGGTCATTTCTGACATTGAAACTTTTCATCACTATTATTGTCAATTGTGTATCAAAGAAAATTGTGCTTCACATAAGCTTTTGTGTATAAATCGCTAATTTATTGAAATATATTTTAAATTAATTTATTATAAATTTTTTGTCTGAGCTGTTTTTAGTGTTTGTGTGTGTGTCTGCCTAAAGTTTTTGTAATAGGTCAAGGTTATCACAGTTTTGTTAAATATATTTTAGTAGTACTTTTTGAAAATTAACTTTGTATGTTGTAAGTCTTTTCAATATAGTTTGTTAACTCGATTAAAATTTTTAATATATTTGAATTCAGATAAAAATGCTGAAGAATTTGACTTAAAATATTTCTAGACTGGTCAAGTATTTCTCGAGCTATCTCAAACTAAAGTTATACCTCACAGATTTTTTACACAGAAAGTATCGCTTTCAGTCCCTTTATTTTGGTAGTCCCCTTATTGTGTGACATGAAGAACTATAAATGGAATCAGAATTAATAGCAATATCAGAATTACTAAGTCAGGGAATCTGGGATATTGAGAATAACATGATGAATGGATGTATTGGATTCAGGTTTAACACCAATATCACAATTGGCAAAATCCAATAGATTATGATTCTTTAAAAACGACTTGTTGAAATACGATTTTTCATATTTACGATTTTCTACAATGAACCCAATTTAACATAATATTCTAAATGATTCTTTTTATAAATTGATGTTCCCACAACTGATATATAACAAATTAATTTTATTTACCAGCAAAGCCACTACGAGACTGGTTTTGATCTTTTGGGGTCTCAACAGTCGTAGATTGTCTCGAACCCGGACCCATTGAGCTATCCCAGGCTGCTGGTGAATGGGAGCGCACAGTTGTT
Organism: Parotoplana pacifica; assembly: GCA_034780595.1. Classification (NCBI taxonomy): domain Eukaryota; kingdom Metazoa; phylum Platyhelminthes; order Proseriata; family Otoplanidae; genus Parotoplana; species Parotoplana pacifica. Next base: position 1,373 of record JAUYWI010112639.1, read on the forward strand.
CTTATAAATTACTAACTGTTTGTAGATATAGTACAACCGTTTTTGAAACATATTTTAATTATTGGTCAAGACTAATAGTAGTAAAGAACAAATAATAGGAAATAGAAACTTGGATCAAGCGAATTAAGAAATGAATTTGTGTTCCCACAACTGATATATAACAAATTAATTTTATTCAACAGTAAAGCCACTATGAGACCGGTTTCGACCTCTTTGGGTCTCATCATTGGTCTGGATAGCTCAGTGGGTAAGACACTCGACCTACACACCAGAGGGTCCGGGTTTGAGCCTACCACTTGTACTGTCTACTAACAGTTAGTAATTTATAAGAACAACTGTGCGCTATCATTCATCAGCAGCCTGGATAGTTCAGTGAATAAGACAAGTGATGTAGTGTTCTGCCGTGTCTTCACCCCAAGTTGCAGTCTCTGCACGTCGGAAAAGTTTCATTGCCGATTTTAAAAAGGTATGTTGTAGGAGGCGACTCTTCCCTGTCCTAAGTTGGTGGTAGGTTACTGCCTCTTTTCTTGGAAGGTTCCAGCTTTTTTGTCTATTCCAATCATTGCTGATCTCTCTGTTTCTGACATCATTAACCACAGACTCAAGGTCAACTTCACAATATGTCTGGTTCATTTTGCTTCCCTCTTTAGACGCACCGTCAGCCTCCTCGTTACCTTCCAGATCGCAGTGTGAGGGGATTCACTGGAGTTCCACTTTATTGTTAGTCATTTGTAGTGATTTGATGTTTTTGAGGATGTTGCAGAAGTGGATATCTCTGTTCTTATCGGAAGCATTCTTAATCTTCATAATCGCTGCCAGGCTATCGAGAATAATTCGGATGGACTCGGTTGTCAGAATTTTCTTGATGCTTTCTTCTACTCTAGTTGATGAGCACCATTTCCCGGCTGGGACCGAGTATATCTCTTTCAGACCATCTATTTCAATTTTGATTCCTGCTCCTCCATTGAACGTTCCGTCCTCTGCTGACCCGTCGGTGAAAATTTCGTAATCAGTTTTGTCTAGTAAGACAGATGGTCCAGGTTTGAGCCTACCTACTACTGATGAGCTCAAAGAGGTCGAAACTGGTCTCGTAGTGGCTTTGCTGAGAAATGAAACTGCTCCTTTTTATGTTAAGGTAAGGTAAGGTAACTACGTATTATAATATCGACTTTGTTAAATTTTAAAAAGATTTTCATTTACATACTGCAAAAATAGCTCTCCTACTTGCAGTTAGAGCTATACCTAAAACGAAAGTGTACGATATTTTACATTTATTAAGTTTTTTAGAATTTGTTTTGGGAAGGCTGAACAATTTGGACCTTTTTGTCCAATTTTATTGTATGAATAAATTTTTCTATTTATTATAGGATGTTGTTGACATTACAAATATGAAGAAAAGTGCTCCTGGATTGCGTTTTATATATTTTGTAACAAAGCTTGATATTGACGATAGAACTCGTCGTGATCAACCTGACTTAGTAGATCGTGAATTTTCTAAGAGAAAATTAGAAATGGCCTTCAATAAATTGAAACATGCTGGTTTTTTGCCCGAAGATGTTGATATGGAAACCTGTCCTGAGTTCCACGGGGCTTCTTTATGGTCTGTTACTGGAAATTCACAAACATCAAATTTAACAGACAAAGATTATCATACTGAACAGTTTAATCGATTTAAAAACTGTCTATTAACGCTAATGAGTACACATCTAGAGGAAAGTATTCGACTTGCTGTCGGAAAATTAAGTAATTTTGTTGAAACCATCTTGGAAAAAATTATTACTCGAGCAAGTTCTATTGTATTCGACTCCAAACGAAAATTACTGGATGTCAAAACTATTCGTGAAGATGAAAAAACAATTTATGATAATGCTGTTCAATTATTAGAACAATCACAAGAAGCTCTGACAACAAAATTGATTGCCTTGTTGACGGAAAAACAAGAAAGAGTTTTACAACCTTTGGATACACTTAGACTATCTGAAGTCGAAGGAGTTCCTGAAACTGGCATTGTAGAAGACCCAGCAGTAGTGGAAACATGTCAGGAATCTATAAAAACTGCCATCTGTATTGCATTAGATTCAGAAATTAGAGCTTTTGTGGAAAAAGAACTTATGTCTCAACAGATTAAGGTAGAAAATAGAATGCTGGATGATGTTAATCGGCTTTCTCAAGGTCCTGTTGGAAAGACGTCCTTTCGGAGATTATTAGAAAAACGTTTAGCTCATATTTATGATTTACATCCTGGAAAACGTGTTAGTTCTAATAAGAAAGAAATAGCTGGATTTAAAGCTATTAGTCAGTTTTTGAACACATTGGCTAGTTATTTAAAACGGTTTTTCTCACCTCCACAAAACAAAAAACCTGTGCATGTTACGGAGATTGAGTGGAAAAGAGAGCAGGGTTTAAAATGCCTTACAAGTATTGTTAAAGCAGATTTTGCCCGCGATGTGTGCAAAACTTTACTAGAACACATACACAAACAGCATCAAAAGTTTTGTGTGTCATTAGACAAAGAAGAAATAGATATTCAAGCTGAAATTCGCATATCGGAAACCGTCCGTAAATATCTTAGTAAGCAGGCCCCTAAATTTGCTACTCAATACATGTACTGTTTGGATGTTCAGGGTCGCTATGAGCTGGGAGATTTGATAATAAAACGTTTAATTGGAGAAGGGGCACAAGGAAAAGTTTATGAATGTGAAGTAGATGGCAATGTGTTGGCAATGAAAGCAACATCATTGCCTGTGCAACAAATGGAAGATATTGCAATGGAAGTGTATTATTCAAGGTAGCTATGTAATACCTTTATTTTTTTACAGTGTATAATATTTCTAAATGTCTACATAAATAGTATACTGAATCTGACATTCATCTATCTACCAATAATCAGTACACAATTAAAATTTATATAGTTTCCACATATACCTAGAAAATTTAAATGCTAATTAAAATTTCCTAAGTTGTGTGCAAACTTTATAGAAATCAATTTAGTGGTTTTCGCGATATAAATGTTTGTTTTCTTTATTGCAGCTTCTTTCAACATCCTCGTTTGCTACCTTTAATTGGAGTTCGCCTTCGTGAAACGGATGAAACTGATCAGGTTCAAGTCTGCACATTGTGTCCAAGGTTACGCTGGGATGGCAGCACATTTTTGAAAAAGATGAAACCCTCACGAAGTGAACGTATTAATCTAGCAATTCAAGTTGCCGAAGCAGTTGAATACTTACATAATCAAAGTATTATGCATCGTGATCTCAAAATGTCAAATATTTTGGTTTGTCATTTACTAATTTGTTCTTTAGAATATCAGAATAACCTTTATGAGCTTTACGTCACGATTCGAAACTTGTGAACACAATATCAAACTAGGATTGATTCATAGTGGGCTTTTCTAGTGGATAGGAAGAACTAACCGACATGAAATTTAGTATAGTTATAGTTGAGAGTAACTCTTCCCTAAACATCTTATAAAATTAGATTCAAAATGTCAGAATTTGTCAGGTACACACAGCAGCATTTCTTCCCTATATTATACTTGATAGTTTCACACAATAGCATTTCTTCGTTATATAACGCTTGTCAGATTTACACAACAGAATATCTTCCCTATATAGTATTTGCCAAATTCAAACAACAAACTTTCTTCAAGCAATTTCTACACTATAGGTATAATATTTTTTGTTTCAGACAAAGCATTTCTTCCATATATAATACACAACAAACTTTCTTATCATGCTCCAGCTTGAGTGCAGAACAAAAAGCACATGATTAGGTAGTTTTAATTTGATCTTGAAAAGATGCTGTTTTTATGTTGAAGCCATATAATTTTGCATATCTTTTATTTGGATTATATTCATTTCTATGATGTTAGTACTGTCGAAGGCTTAACAAATTTTAATTTATTATTTTTTAAATTTGCACGTTTGCTGCAGTAAAGATTTCAGTCTACATATACTATTGACTACTTGTCAGGTTCACACAGAAGCATTTATTCCCAGTAGTTCCCTATATAATACTATTCATGTTCAAAAGAACAACATATCATCCATATATAATACTTGTCAGGTTTACACAACAGCAATACTTCCCCATAGAATACTTGTCAAGTTCAAACAACATTCTTTCTTCGCTATATAATATTTTTCAGATTAACACAATAGCTTTTCTTCGCTATATAATACTTGTCTGATTCAGACAACAGCATTTCTTCCCTATTTAAACTTCTTGGGTTCACACAACAAAATGTCAGATTCACAGAATTGCCTTTTTTCGCTATTTATAATTTGTGAGGTTCACACAAAAGTATATTTTCCATATAGAATATTTTCAAGGTTCACATATCAGAATTTCTTTGCTAAATAATTCTTGTCAAGTTCCCACAAGAGCATTTCTACTCAATAAAATACTATTCAGATTCACACAACAGTCTTTCGTCCCAGTATTTGTGAGATTCGCACAACTGTCTTTCTTCCCTATATACTATTTTTCAGGTTAAAAAAACTAAAATTCTTCACTTTATTATACTTGTTAGGTTCACATAATAACATTTCTTCGCAATATAATATTTGTCTGTTTCAGACAACAGCATTTGTTCCATGTATAATACTTGTTGGGTTCACACAACAGAATTTCTTCCATATAGAATACTTGTCAGGTTCATACAAAAACATTTCTTCCCAGTAGGTATAATAGTTGTCAGGTTCATAAAATAGCATTAGCTCTCTTCGCTGTATAATACTATTCAGGTTCAAAACAACAGCATATCATCCATATATTATACTTTTCAGGTTCACACAACAGCGTTACTTCCTTATAAAATACTTATCAAGTTCAAACAACAGTCTTTCTTCGCTATATAATATTTGTCAGGTTCACACAAGAACAGATTCAAACAGCAGTATTTCTTCCATATATAATAAATGTTAGTTTCACACAACAGTTTAACCAAAAGCACTTCTTGCTGTATAATTCTTTTCAGGTTCACACAACAGCATTCCTTCGCAATATAAAACTTGTCAGGTTCACACAAAAACATTTCTTTCCTAAATAATATTTGTTAGGTTCACACAATAACATTTCTTCCCTATATAATACTTACAGATAACAGCAAACTTTAAATTTTGCCTAATTTATAAATTTATTTTTAGATCTCAGAAAGTCGTGAAGCGGTGGTTGGTGATTATGGTTTTTGTAAATCTGTTGCACTTTCTGACAAAAGCTTTGTTGGAACCCCGATTCATATTGCCCCCGAAATTGTTCGGAAAAATGAATACGATAGTGCTGTTGATGTTTATTCATTTGGAATACTGCTGTGGTATATAACAGAAGGCACAGGACGTCATCCAGAGTATGCTCGTTACCTAACTAATGTTGGCGCTGTTTTATTTGCAGCTGCTTTGGATAATCAACGTCCGGAAAGACTACCGGGAATGGAAGAAGAACTTTGGCAGTTGATGTCTGAATGTTGGAGGGAAGAGAGTTCGGCTAGACCTTCTATTACTCAAGTTATTGCCCGAATTAAACTTATAGCCAAAAATTTAAATCCAGATGTTTAATAACTTCGATTGTTTCTTGTAAACTAATTCTTTACATTTCTAGTTTATATTCAAAGGTAATGTATAGATTGATGTCACAAGATAAAAGAGGTCATTAGTAAATAGTTTACCTATGCGAAATATCAAAATTTTGTAATATCGGAAGTTACTTCACATATCCTGAATTTTTCATGAATTATCCTGAACATTTTCTATCTAGGTCAGAAACCAGATAAAATTCATTTAACAGGTTTAATCATAGTTTGATAATGCTAATGAATTTATGAACCACTGTTTGTTGATTTCCATTTCGATAAATAAATAACGGATAAATTAAATTTAGCATATTCACAATTTTGTTCTTTTCGATAATATGTCTGAATCATACTTTTGGGCAGAATAATGTTTTTTGAATTTAAAATAAAATATTAACCTATATTGTACAACTACCAAAAATTGACAGCAATAAATTGTTTTACTTTTAAACTTGTTTGTACATATTGTGCGTGAATAATACAAAATAGGTGAAATAAATCAAAATCTAATTTAGCATAGAATCTGTTTGTGTACCAAATTTCAGCCTAAGATTTCATACTTCCCATTAGTCCGGAAGCTATCACCCTTTAAGGTAAAGAACGAGTGCCCAACACAGACCTATGTAAATAAATAATATGTACCTCTAGTGTACTCAAACTGGTTGTCTGCCGTTGTCTATGTGGTGGGTGAGACCACCAGAGGACCTTAAACAGCCTTTCTTATGTTAAATTTCTATCTCCCCCCAAAAACGCATTTTCACGTTTACCCAATTGACTTAAAATTCAGGGTACTGAGTGACTGTTGTTGATGTTCCAAGAAAATTAAAAAATGAGCGTTGTCCTAAATTCACTGGAAATGCATTTTCATTTTTAAAAATATTTTATAATATTTTTGTTAAAATTGTGATTAAATTAAATTCTACTTGTAAGTACTATGTACATAACTTTATAAAAAAGTAAAGTAAGGATTGTCGAGGTTTTGGTCACTTGGCCACTCCAATGTGGGTAAACTTGGTTAATTAAAATGTAACAGGTTTTTCCAGGTTTGGCGGTTAGATGCATAGGATTTCAGGGATTTGATATCATTTTTGCTGTTGAGGTTGTTGCAGTTGTGTTGTGGCAGTTGACTATTGGTGTAATTGTGGTCTATGAGAAGTGTGATATTGAGAATGGGGAGTTTGTTGTTGATGATGAAAGGAAGGGTTGTTGTTTGTCTGTCCGGAAATTTTGTGGTGCCACTATCTTTTGTGGCATTGCCTGTAAGCAGGGGTTTCTGGGTTTATTCAAAGTGTATGGCCCAGGCTTTGTCTATGTCTAGAGTGACGGGATGTGAATCTGTGGTGTTATAAAGGTTTTGGTTTGAGATGTGTCTGGGATAGAGGTTTCCCGTAATATCGGAGGTATTTTCTGTGTGTAATAGCAATTTTGTCTCTAGTGACTTCTGTGACGCCCCATGTGTATAGGAAGTAGGTTTGACAAGGCTTTTGTAGAGTTTGGTTTTAATAGATGGTTTGTATCTTTTGCTCCAAAGGCCTTTTGGGAGAGGGTAATTCTGTTTTTGACATCTTCATCTCCTAGGAGGCTACCTAGTTTTTTAGTCTTCTTCTTCTTTTTTTGATTTTACGGCTGATAGTAGTATATTCAGTTTTGTGTTCATTAACCGCCAGGTTCCAATTTTTGAATTTGTTGGAGATAATTTTGAGGCTGTTTTTTGCTTCTGGTACATTTTTTATGAAGTCATAGTCATCAGCATAACCAATCTCACTGATAGGAATGTGGTGAGGTGGTTTGGGATGATGTTCTGGCATCTCTGATAGCTGCTTCTAGGTAAATGGTGAATAGGATTGGGCTAAGGCAATCTCCTTGTGGTGTTCCTATTATAGTGTCGATGCTGGATGTATGATTGCCATAGCTGATGTTGGGAGTTGTGTTGCTGATGAGTAATTTAATCATTCCTGTTTCATCTTCATTCAGAAAGTCTTTAATGATGTGAAGTAATTTTTTTTTTGATGGTGTCAAAAGCTTTACTGAGGTCAAGTTAGCATGAATTTTAGGCCAATTGGATAAACGTGAAAACTACGTTTTTTGAGAGATAGGAATTTAACATAGGAAGGGCCAATAGTCTCACTCACCACTTAGACAACGGTAGACGACAAGGCTGAGTATGTTACTAAAGGTTTTCATTTATATAGGTCTGGGCACTCGTTCCTTTATATTAGAAGGTGCTGGCTCCCGGACTACATATAGCTATTGTGCTGAAATTTGGTAACATTTTTTATAAAATTATGTTAAAATCAAAGCCAATAAGAGTTGGCTGTTAGCTCCAAAGCTAACCTAAGCAATCGAGTTAAGGTAAATCAGAATGATTCTTGACATTTCCTATTAAACCTTTTAGGATAAATCAGTTAAATTCCTAATAAAAATCTTACTTATTTATTAGCAAGATTCAACATAATATAATTCTTGGTACGAATTCTTAAGGAATTGCCATAAATACAATCAGTGCCACTTACGAGTAGTAACAACCTTATACTGGATTTGAAAGATAAAATAATAGTGCATAAAAAGAAGCATATAAAACAATGTACCTATGCTAAAAAACAGGTTCCCTAAGTAATTGTTGATGACATAAGTTGCAAATATCACAATAATAAAATCTTTTTTGTCGGTACACCAGGACAATTATCCCTGAGATATAGTATCTCAAATTCTGACTTTTTCTTATTTTGTCTCTTTTTCTATCTTCTTCTTCTTCTCTTTGTTCATAGTCAAATTAACGGATTTTGATGAAATTTGACTATAAATTCGTTGACAGTTTTTGTACGGTTGCTACGAACGTCAATATTGCATAGCAACAAGAAATTTTTACAAATTGTTTGGAGGGTATTTGACCACATAAATCTTAGTTACCATATATGATCTCTCTTGTAATCAACTTTCATCTTAGCAACTGTTGCTAGGGACACCAATATTCCATAGCAACAAGTTATATTTACAAATATATGAAATGTTAGTTACGATCATTTAACCAACTTACCACTTAGCAATTATTGCTAGAAACTCTGCACTATGGCATGGAAATAAGCTATTATTACTAATCTATTCTACACAACTATACCTTTATGACTATTTGACCACATAAAATCTTGGTTGCCATATCTGAATTTTTATTTAATGAACTCGGAATTGTTGCTACAAGCAAACTTTGAATTATATTAATTCATTACATAAAGAATAGAAATTACTAAAGACTAATAAGATCATAAACTATGTATAGCTTATACTCTAAAATGTGTGTAAGCATTTTTTCGGTTTTTAGTTCTCACTAGGTCATTGTGTAAATGCATACAAAGTCAAAATTGTATAATAATTTAGAAAACTCATTACTTGTTTTAATTCTCCAACGTGCTCCATTTTTCTGCTTTTCTCGGGACCTTTTATTATAATAGGTATTTGTTTTCAGATGTTTATTGACTTTGTTAATATTTTAAATATATTTTAACTAAAAAACAGAATTATCAAAAATGATTTCACATATTAATTTAGGATTCGAGCTAAAATACTTTTTGATCTTTTCAATCTTTATTGATAACTCTATATATTCCAAAAATGCTAATATTACATTAAAACTTTGCTCTTTTTATCAAATTAATTATTCAAAGAAAATATATGTACTATATATGTACTATAAATAATACGTTAGTAAGGTTTAGGCTAAGCATCTAATTGTCAAATTGTCGTTAGCTTAGATAAATAATGATTTCATAGTATTTTTAATGTATATACCTATGTATACACTAGTGAGCAAAATGAATTAGAATTTTCAAATTAGTTCAGACATGATTTTTCTTGTTCATTTTCTAAATAT
>JAUYWI010112650.1:0-10809 GCA_034780595.1 Parotoplana pacifica
TCCAGGTTCGAGCCTACCTACGACTGATGAGACCCAAAAAGGTCGAAACCGGTCTCGTAGTGGCTTTGCTGGTGAATTAAAAAATTAATTTACATTTTTTAAAATTTGAAATAATATATTTAGGTTCTTAATTATACAGAAAACCAAATATGCCTGATACTAAATGCCGAGTTACCTAGACATATGATTTATTTTGTTCTACGATAATATTTTAAAGTGTTTACTTTGATTTTAGCATCAACGACACTTACTTCAGAGGGGGTAACGTGACGCTAGGCTGCCATAACACAAAATTATTTTGTTAACATCAGATATGCCAAACTTTTAAAAGAATGGGTTAGGTGGCGGTGGGTGTAGTTACCTTTGCCCTGGTGAACGAAAAGTTTATTCATAGGTATATTTCATAGTTGTTTTGGACAACTAATTATACAAAAATCGATTATATCTCTAATGTTTATATAGTGGCATAATGTATGTAAGTAGCGCACAACTAGCATGGTATGTCTATCTAATTTGCAGATTACCTTCTAGTATTGGGTATTTGGTGTATAAGAAGTCTAGGCATGAACAATGCTGCTATTGCACTTAATGATTCATATCTCTGTCGGATTATCCGTGACAGGTATGGCAAAACAAGGCGACAAGCTATGACAATTTAATCTTTCACTGTTCTTGCATTTTTGTACCTTGAGTAGATAGCATTATCGAATCATATACCGAAATTTGGTAGACAGGGTACCTTGAAAAGATCGATCGATCTTTTAATTTTTGAGGTCTTAGACTGTCAAAAATCTTGAATTTTCACAATTTTTTGAATAGGAAAGCCAAATATCTGTATGTTTGTTGTGGTATCGTCCCAGTCCATAAAAATTGATCCTTTTAAAGCGTTTTAGGAAAAGGGTAGTAAAATGTGCTATTATTTATCCAAAATTAATGAAACTTCGCAATTTTGAAATTCTGGGACCTATTTACTATAAAAGCTTAATCGATCTTTTCAAGGTACCTTTGTACCAAATTTCGGTATGATATTCTACTCAGGGTCTATGGATAAAATAATCCATTTTTAGTTATATAAAACATTTACATTATTATTGAGTTTCTATGTATATTGAATGGTCACTTCGACAACCAATGAAAATTTAGAATTTTGTCGTAACTATGTACTTTATTTTATGGCGTAAGGTCGTGCGAACTGCTAATTTGAGATACATGTTTGTAGTTATTAAAATTAGAGACTTTCTAATACCTAACTTATAATGATGAGGAAATACAAATGCAGCGCAGCATATTATTTGAAAACGACTCAACCGATTTGCTCATATTTAGATGGGGAAAAAGATAAATATAGTATTTTATTGGAATTCCTTCATATTTTATAATGATAAAGTTTCTTTATTTATCAATACCAAGCAATTTGTTGTATGTAGGTGTCTTCAATTTATAATTGTATAATTATTATTGTATGGTATTCCCAGTGATTGGATTATGAATCGCTTATATGATTTTAAATAAACATTTTCTATTGACCTTAGTAAGATATTTGCTTGGCAATTTGCCATAATGCCTTATTATAGTAGTAGATAAGGTGTGTGCCTATAACCCCATGTCCATGAGTATACAAACAGTGTGACATGAAGTTATCAATCTATACATACGACTTCTAAATATGTTAATCATATTTGGTTATTTTATTCATATGATTCTAACTTCTGATTCTTTTTTATTTGAAAGATTAAACGTATGTTAACACTGAATAAATTATTTCAAATCTTTTTTTAATATTAATGATTTTTAAAGGCTATTACTTTTCTGGTGACGGAGCTCATCGTCATTCAGATGGATCATATCAGATTACTGGACGAGTTGATGATGTGATAAACACTTCAGGGCATCGTCTTGGAACCGCTGAAATTGAGGACGTGCTAGTAAGAAATTCTTAATTGTTTCATATGCAATTTTAAATTATTTTTGGAACGAATGATTTTATTTCAAAGTTTGAAATTGCATAGTATCCTTAATACCCATTTTGTATTCATTTCATGAGGTTATTCCCGGGAGGACACGGTGCAAAATTTACTGGATAAATGGTTTGTTGTTTTGAACTCTATAGAAGGACTTGAGATTTCAAAAATGTTACAATTTTAAATATTGATTTGGAAAAAAATCTATATAATCCAAGGAGGAAAAGAGCACTAGCAATGATTAAAACCGGTTTCAATTTGTTTTTGAGTTCAAGGTGGTTTTGAAAGGAAGAAGAATCAACTAGTATGTCTAAATTTTTTAGTAATTTGATGGTGCACCAAAATCCCAAAAGGACCAGTCACCAAAGCACCGTTAAACAGAGTAGGGTGGTACTTTTGATGATGTGAAAGGTCTGTGGGAAGTATTGTTGTCAGAGTTCTGAAGGTTAGCAATGTGTGTTTTTCTAATTTTGATTTTATACTCACGGAAATCTGGACAGCGGCAGGATTTGAGTTGACTTTTTCTTTGCAATCGATTTTTCTCCGTTTTGAGAAGTGTTGTGTTCGATGACTGATTTTCTTTTTGTTTGCTTTAACAGGGAATTGTTTAACCGATAGAGTATAAATAGAGAAACCACTCCCCACAATTTGAATCTATACATTTCTCAAATTTTACTTACTGATTATTTTTTAAATTTTTATTTATAGAGGAAAACCGTTTTTAAATTGAATTGAAAGGAAAATAGTTATGATAAAAAAACAATCTTATTTTCCCCAGTCAATTTGTTTCTTATTCATATCCGTGTACGCGAGTGCATGCGATTCTGGGTAGAGTGGCTTGTCTTCCAATCATTTTTAATATGAATGCCGCCGAGAATGATAGCAAAAACATTCAATTTATATTAAAGTATATAAATTTGAATAAATGAAACCATTTGAAATATATGCGTATAATGTTACGTAATATATGAAAAATGATATTTTGAGCCGAAAATACATACCATTAGTTTGCGCAATTATGCAGGGGTGGTATACCAACTTTATGCTGAATGTTATCTAGTGATGTGACCATAATATCCAATGCTGAATAGTGATGGATGAATGTTCTTTTTTCTATTAGGCGAAGCATCATCTTGTCGCAGAAGCAGCGGTTGTTGGATTTCCTGATGAAATCAAAGGTGAAGCAATTTATGCCTACATTACACTGAAAAAAAACATTACTATGGATGATAAACGAGTTCGTATTGAACTTCGTGATTGTGTGAAGGAACAAATAGCTTCGTATGCTATGCCTGAAATTATTCAAATTACCAATAATCTTCCTAGAACCAGATCAGGAAAGATAATGAGACGCATTCTTCGCAAGGTAAGATTTTTTTCTGCATTTATAATACTTAACTACATATATTGAAAAAAGAACTTTAGCTAAACCTTTTTACGTGCCATAGATAGAGGGAGTACCCCCCCCCCTCCCCCACAAACTAGGAATTTAAAGTTCTATGATACCATGGAGAAAGTTTTCATTGACAGAACTTGATTTTGAAAAACGATAAAGAGACCGATGACGTCATCAGGTAAAAATTAAACTTTTCCCATTGATTTCAAATTTGGTGTGTAATTCCACTAAGAACAAGTAATACAAACCTATAATTTTTTGAAAGTACGGATTTTTGATAGAAATCTGCTAAATATTTTACCTTTTCTACCAGAAACATTTAACTTAAACAGTGAAAATTCTTATTTTCTTAATGAGGAAATATTAAATAAGTTAAGTGTTGTTTATAATGCAAATTAAGTAACTGAAAAGGTCATGCGTCACGTGTTTTTTTATTATGATACCGCTAGCGTCAAACATTTTGAAGAGGGGTTTAACTCAAAAACCATAACATCGAGAAGGCTAAAATTAAGTGTAAATTATAGAAAACTGCTCACAAAAGTTTATGAGATTTGGCGAAACAATGCACGTTTAGCACAATTCCTGCAAATTGCAACATAAAACCGGGAAAAGGCACTTTTGAATTATTGTAGGGGATTCCTGCAGCGGCTACCCCACAAAATTTGACTATGGTACATCAAATAATATAAGAATGATGAAAATAGGTTCAGTAAAACATCCTCTACGAAGCATTTAAAGTTGAAAATTCGATTATCACTATTGGAATATTTTCCAAACGAATGTGCAGTTTAGTTTAAATTTCATAGCCCTAAATAAGCGTCAAATGAGTCCGTATTGAACTTATTTGGTTGACAAAAAGACGTATTTTGTACATGGGTGACTAGGGCCAACCCCTACTGCTGGCAACAAATACATTTTTGACTTAGGTGCTGGGAATATCAGAGAACAAGAATCATAAACAGTAACCCCCTCCCCCCCATTATCAAAGTAGGGTTAATGCAGGAGTACAGCCCAAAATCAGTTTACCTCCAATTAATTGACATATCTCGCAACTGAAAAATCGGGTTTTAGACAGAGGTGACTAGAGCCATCTTAGATTTTGAAGAGGGTGGAGGCCGTAACTGACCATTCTGCAATTTTGTTTTGGGTACTGAGGATATCAAGCAGCACATGTTTTCAATTTAAGGCCAATGAATAAGTTTTACATTGTAACACCAGCGCCCATCATCTAGTTTGGTTCTACATATATTTACTCGTAGTTATTTAAAAATAGAACAACCATAGAAATAGATGTACAGACTGTGTATCTATTTCTATGATCACAACATTCTGACAAGACACTTTCAATGATATTTATATTTTTGGTTGTTTTAGATTGCTGCCGACCAAACAAGTGAATTGGGAGATATTTCTACACTGGCTGATCCTCAAGTAGTTTCTTCTCTAATAAACAACCACCAACTTCTGATGGCTGAACGAAAAAAGAGGAATTTGTAAGAAATATATGGTGTGTTCAAATTAGTTTGCAATGACATAATTGCTATAAAATAATTCAAATAATTTTCTTCAAATTATAAACAACTCATTAGCCTGACATATGAAAATAGCATAATGACAATGAATGGCTATTCAATAGTTCTGTGTCCTATCTAAATATTTCCTTGGATTGTTTTATTTTGTTGATGTAAAATGAACAAAACTATTCAAAACATCAATAAGTAAGATACCCTACTCACCACGCACATATTAGGGATGCATTATTGTGTAGTTATTCGAATGGTGTCTTAAATAATCTGAAATGTTATGGTATACAAAATTTTGTGAACATTTATGTCACATTAACCCATATCACACCTTCTTTGAATAATTAATTTGATAAATGATCAACATTTTTAATATAATATTAATATTTTTTGGAACTTACTGAGTTTTTTTAAACATAATTTTCTTTAAAATAATTTGTAAATAAAACAATATTATCTTTAATATTAATCGATATGATACCAACGAAGACTTTTAGTGCGCAGTAAAGGTCTTTGATCATTTATGAATAATTAATTTGATGAAAAAAATCCGATTTTAAATATAATTTTGGTATTTTTGGAGTTTTAACATAATTTTCTAAGATAAACGGGTATTTACATTATTTTTTAAACTGTAAAAAAGAACACTTTTATATCTGATTGTACCAACGTATCATTTGTGATACAGTCATATTATCTATGCTAAGCAACATTTTATTTTTTTTCTCCTATTTTTGTTTAGTTTTATTAGGACAAAAAACAATGATGCTTCTGGTAGCGGTATAATATGGGTTGGTCTTTCAATAAACTTTATTCACTGGTCTGCAAACTTTATGTGGGTATTTTAATGATTTCCTAGTTTTATTGAAATGTTAAATAGGCCGTCTTGCTTAAAAAAGTATTTATAATGATTATTATATATGAATATTATACCTATTTATAAATACGTACTATTATGTAATTTTATTTATTGTAACCTTTCAGGCAGTCCCGTAGCGTGTATTTCTTGAGGGGTGATTTGTCTTTGAGCAAAAATTCGACCTCGTCATATCTTAGCATAGAAATGTTGTATTTTATTCACACTCTGTTTTCTATAACGTATGTATTCTGGATTTCCCTTATACTGCGTTTCGTCTCTATGTTCTATATATATTCTATGTTAGCAACAGTCGACTTAAGGGGTAAATTTAATAATTACTTTTCCACATAAAGGAAAGTACAAATTCTTAACAATGTCCCAAGGGGACAATTCATTAGACCCCTCCCCCAAATTCCTAACCTACGGGTTTGCCTTTGAGATTTGTTTTGATTTTAGTTCATGTTATATTTATTATATATGCGGTCTTGGTCGATAGAAAACAATTTTTTGCAGCTCTATCGGGACCATTGTTTTAGATCATTTTAAACTTTTCTATTTAATTTTTTATATTATTAATTCATGTTGGTAAATATCTAGTCATATTATATCATGCATTATACAGGGGCGGATTCACTGAGGCACATACTCTCCTGCCCCTTAGAAATTGAAATTGTGTACATAGTATGATATGGAAAAATATAAATTGATTTTTATGGTGAATAAAACAATATTTACATGGAAATAAGTGACATTATTCTCTGCATATAAATTCTGGATCCGCCCTAAGTTTTGGGTGCATTACTAATTGTGTCTTATTTAATCATTAGATAATATATTTATCAGCACAAATAAATAGCCTCTGTCCTAAGGATCTCATTTTACAAAATAAAGTAAAAAAAAGTGAAATCTACATAGGCCTTTGGCTATAAGCTGTTAACTCTACAAGTTAGCAAGCCTTGTCAGAGTATTGTCTGTCTATCTTGTTCTCTGCCTTGTAGCAGGTCCATGTCTATGGATTCCACTGTTCCCTATTACGTTCTAATTTCTTAAGATCTGAATATGATACTCTTACAAGACCCCTTAATCTGTTTTTCTTTGGTTTACCTTGGCTCTTTTTCCTAAAAGTCTGCCTCCAATTACTGTTTTTGTAGGATATCTCTTCTCAATATGTGACCTATCCAATTTGTCTTTCGATGGGTAAGCTGTTCTTTCATTGATATCCGCTAAGACTTGTATTCCATGATATTTTCTGTATTTTCCATATCCATATTTCAAATGCCTTCATTATAGTAATTTCACTTGACCAGTTCTGGCGATGTCATTAGCAAGTTTTACTACATCTGTTGGTACTTTCGTGTTCATCTGCACATTAGTAATACTCATTTGCCAGCTACCAGATGACGATCTGACGATGCGCACAAACTAGAGTCCAAAAAAACCCTTAACCAACATAGAATTATTTAAAAAATTCAGATATTTGGTAGAAATATTTACATCAGACATTAAGATGTCCAGCAGAAATTCAAACTAGAATAGCAATGACAAAGACAGCATTTACAAAAAGAAGAGAAATTATGACCAAAAGTCTGAAAGTAGAAACCAAGAAGACATTAATCTGGAGCATACTTTTATATGGTTTTGAGACGTGGACACTATGTACATGAAAGCGATAAGAAGAAAATCGAAACAATTGAAATGTGGATATGGAGAAGAATGCAGAAAATCTCATGGCAAGACAAGAAGACAAATGAAGTCTTAGCGGGTATCAATGAAAGAGAACCTACTAAATAAAATTATCAAGCATATGAAAAATTGTATAGGTCACATATTGAAAAGAAATGACCTACTGAAAACAGTCATTCAAGGCAGACTTCTATGTCAGCTTCCCGCATCACTTCTTGGTGTATAGATTAAACAGGTGTGGTGACAAGACAAGATACACCCTTGTCGTACTCCTTTCTGGATTGAAAAGTCACCGTGCTGGCTGTTCTATCTGATAGTAGCTTGTTGATTTGTGTAAAGGATCAGATCACAAAGCTGTTTTTTGTCGAAATAGGAGTACTGCTGACATGCTGTTCATTCTGCAGGTCTTATCTTTGCTTGCATGACTATTAAGGCAATTGTTCAATAATTACCACAGTCCTTGACATTCACATTTTATGCATTATCACAAACTCTTGTTGTTTCCATTCATCGGGCCATTTATTTGTGTCTTAGATTTTTGTGCATAAATTATGAGGACGAATTGCTGGTTCATTTCATCCTATCATCTCTCCTGTAATATTGACTAAACCAAGTGATTTGCCTTGTTTTAATTGGTTCATTTTCTGAGATAGTGATGGGGTTGACAGTAATGGGATCTTGATCGCGAAATAACTCACTCCTATATTCCTTCCACCTTACTAACACTTAGTTTGAATCTGTCAACATATCACCTTGTTTGTTATTCATACAGATTCGGTTAGGTTTCTGATTTTACGAATTTGTTGATACAGTTTGCACTTTTTATGCATGTTGAAATCATTTATTTTCGCACATTCTGCTTCCAGCCACTCTTGGATTATCTGAACTTCGTGTTTCAAAGAGCGATATTCGTTAACGTTATTTTGATTGCCGTTCAAGGCATTGTTTTTAAACGAATACAAGATTTGTTTCAGATCTTTTGCTTTGGTCCGATTACCTCTTCCACATTCTGTCCAAAAGTTTTTCATCTCTTACCATAACTTATTGGGAGTCATTTCGATTCTTTCCACTTACATTGCGCTTGTGAAACGATTTTCTGTTTCCACAATATAGTGTGCTTAACATTCTCACGTGGAACCTAGCCACTCGAGATCCTCTCGATTGTACGATTTCAAGCGCATTTTAGCCAACACGAGAATGCTACATGTCATATAGTCTGCATCCAAAACATATTTTTGTCAATAAGGAATAGTCGATTTAATTTTGATACAGTTCTCCAGGTGACTTCCAAGCATATCATGTTTGTTTGGGGTGGTTGAACATTGTATCGGGTATTATCATAGTGTTAGCAAATAAAAAATAACAGTAGTTCACCAAGCTCATTTTTTTCTACAATGCCATATTTCCCCCACTCCAGATGTTGTTTCATCTAATTCTCCTACCTCGTTGAGATCATCCATTATAATCGTGACTTTTCTATTGGGTAGCTTGTATGTCGTAAAGTATTTTGATCTCACTTTTCAATAGACTTTTGATAACATCGTAATTTCTGTACATTTCCGTACTCACAGATTCACTCCTCAATAGAGTATAGGCTGATCTTTTCTGAGGATTTCAGAGTCAAGTAGCATTGATTTATTATATTGAGTATATGTTGCGTTTTCGGTAATAGTGTATATGTCTGTGGTTTACCATTGCCTTCTGAGTTGTTGTAGTACCATATTTTAGATCACAGAGTATTAGTGTATACAGAGATGTCACTCTTACTAATTGAGTGTATACATTTCTAATGTCTACATTAAATGCATCTGAAGGAATGTATTTTACAAATCTAAGGTCAAAATACAATTTAAAAATAATATATCACCAGTTTTTCGAATTTTAAAATATATAATGGTTATATACTGCTTGAAGATTACACCATAACTAAGTAGTATATACATTCAGTTATATGAAAATATCAAATAAAATTACATTTATCTCGGAAATTTAATAAATATTTCATATTAAGGCTATACCTAGATGGTAGATTATACTCAGCCATTGTCCGTGAGTTTGTGGATCACCCGCTTGAGCAAACGTCACTCCAAACCGTTAACCATTCAGTTCCTTCGCTTCGCCATATGTAGCATCCAACGACTTTTGCCCTCGATTTGTTTGCAATTTAGCTCATGGCAGGGTGTCTCGCAATACAGAAGTCAGAGCTAGGGTTTCCAGCCTGCCTCCTGGTTGTTCTGAAGCCATTATTGGCCATATTTTTCGGCTTTTTCGCCAAACTTCAGATACTAGGGTCGGGGACAGTTTGTTCGTCTGAAGAAATTACTTATATCACTGCTGTCCACCATATCTCATGTTATTTATCTTTCTTTCATTTAAATATCATAACAATTCCTCATCAATAAAACTGGATACCTTATACATAATTCTTTTTATTTATTGATAGTTTTCCTTTCCAGTTTAGTAGGTTTCTTAAAATTCTAAATGAATTAGTAATTAGTTTTATATGTTTGGAATGATTTAGAATTACTACATTTTATTGTTAGATTAATAGTCAGTATTTTTGCAATTAATTTTCTATAAAATATGTTGAAATTTACAAAACTTTAAATTATAATTTCGTATTAGTAAGTAAATACAAATGTCATAAAAGTAACAATGGTGTTCATTTTCTCTATATAGTTATATTTCTTCAGAGAATATTGCAGTCATGATGGATTCTAAAATTGAAGAGGTGAAATGTACTTTTTGGAAAACCAGTGACATCGACGTCAACGATGAATTACACCTGTTTTCATTGTCAATAACAAAATTCTAATTGACATTGAAATTAAAGTCTAACCCTGCTAATACTAACCTACTGTATACACCTTTCTAAATTTATTCTCTTGTCTATAAACCCAAGGTCAAGCTGTAGGTCAAGTCACACTAGTGACTAGTCACACTAGGTCAGTCACACTAGTGACTAACTGCCTTACAGATATGTAAGCTAGTTAGTTTAAGAATATTTATTTTAATATATAAGGATATTTAAACAAAAATTTTGTACAGAAAGCTATAAAATTTTCCTGTGTTTAAATCTTTTTATTTTATTGAAATTGGTTGGTTGGTCAAAATAGTTCAAAAGTTATGTCTATTCCAGGCTGTATTCTTCCAGCATAGATAGTGCACCAGAATAATTTTTAGATAACTACATCTACTCCAAAATCTGTATGCATGTGCACCAAAACAAAAGCATACACTAACCTAAGTACTACAATAAATAAAAGGCAATGTCTACATTGCTGACCAGTTGGCAATGCTACTGATCTTACTTACTACATTGCCGACTAGTCTTAGTCATTTATCTAGCTGATAACTATTTTAAATAATCATTTTAAAAATGCCGAC
>JAUYWI010112661.1:0-10808 GCA_034780595.1 Parotoplana pacifica
CAGGTTCAATTCTATGGCATCCACTTTCTCCATCCTTCTCGGTTTGCTGCCCAGTCCTTCAATTCTCTATAGGTGTTAGGTTTGAGTTCTTCTATCATCCCCTTTCTTGGTTTTCCTCTTCCACGTTTCCCTATCCAAAATAAGAAATTGAGGTCCACTGATTTTGTGACTTGACCCAGCCAACAAATTACAAATCTTTTTTAAAAATTCAATTTTAGGGCAGAAAATTATTTCAAATTACTATAAATGATCTAGAAACTAATAATAAGCTATGTAAAATCAAATAAACATTTTTACAGATCTGGCCCAGTATGCTGGGCCTCATAGACCAGCAACCATAAAAGTGATGCATCCAAGTTGTAACACATATTTTCCAATGCCTTCCTAATTCTAAATCTCTCATTTGAGCAAAATAGGATGTTTTGTTTGAATTTTAAAGCCATTTAAATGATTTTGGCTAATATCGATGTTTAAAACAAACAAACTTCAATTTTTGGACCTGATGACGTCATCGGCCACTAGCTTGGTCCCCTTAGTGGATTTTGTTTTAAATTTTTGATGATTAAGAACTAATTAAATGGCACAAAATTTGAATTTATTATTTCATTATACCTACATAAAAGGCTCAGACAGTTTTTGTTTTCTTAGGTACAACTACCTATACACTATATTTGTATCTCAATTTGTCCTAAAAAGAAATGATGCTATTTTCTCTAGTTCTAGCCGGTTTAAAACACAATAGGTTGAAATAAGTTAGCGAAAAAAATCACTATATTTTTAATTATAGGTTTTATGTATTTACTATCTGTAAACATATTTTATAGGCAACAACTATTTTAAATGTTTGTTGAATTTTTATTAAAACAAATTTCTATTGGTTAACTTTTGTTCAACTGTTCAGTAACAATACTTGACTATATTTTTATACTTTTAGATTTTCTATTTTGGGGCATACCTACTCTTTAAAATACGGCAGTTACCTACTTAATCAATTGACTAGTTACTAGTACTTTATCCATTGAAGAATGTCTATTTATCCTTTGAAAATGAATCACTCATGGAGAGCTAGTTCTCTAATGTCAGCAGACGGTGAATCTGTGTATTTGGTTCCTCCTGAAGACAGTGGAAACTAATAGATTACATGTTGTATTACTTTTTCTATTTTAGACCCGTTTTTCATGCATGTGTGTAGTTTGCAACTTTTGACTGGCCTACCATTTGCCTACTGCATTCATTTCTGTTGTTGTCTGATTGATTCTCCACCTAACCTACTAGATATCGCATTTGGGAGAGAGCTGTGCTAATAATGTCTTTTGCTTACTAAATAACGGTTTTCAGATATTTCTATGGCTCTAAAGTTGCCGATCTGGTTGGCTTTACGTGACTAATCTGAGTGACTGTCTTCTAGCAACACTGATACCTACTATACAGATATTTTCCATCATTGGCTTACATTCCATTATCCATATTTTCTAAATCGTAGACCTCAACTTATTCCAGCTTGCAGTGGCCACCCATGATATATGTGTGTATGCCAACGTGTAAAAAATTAATGAACAGTTTGTTTTGTTTTTGAATTTTTAAACAAAAATTGTTTCTGCGTTTTTTGTAAGTATTAAATGTTCTATAACGGTGCTGCTAAATTTTCTATTAATTTGTAAAACAACATTCCTTTTGTTTTGTTTGTTTTTATGATTTTATTTGTCTGAATCTCAAAAAGTAAAACAGTAAAAACAATTAAGTCAACCTGTAATCGACGATAGTGGTGTATAGTATTTTGTCAGTGAATTCATTCCGTTTGTATTCTTATTGGAATATGAAATTAACCATACAACGCAAATTGTAGTTTATCTGCGTATGGGTATCATTAATATATGTATGAACTGACTACTATGTTTCTCCGGGTGTGCAATTGATCTTTGATTCTGGATATATTGCAGCAGTGACTTCCTTTTCCTCATCTTATTGCTTCTGAATCATTTCTATCGCTATCACTACTTACAACAACAACAAAGATTTGCTGCCTGCTGATTAACAACAAGTGGATTTCTGATCAACCCATGTGATTAAGACGAAGCGCCGACTGGCTGCCAAGTGTTTGTAGTACGCAAAAATCCGCAATATGGATGTGGACTTTTCTGAACTTGATGATTGGCTTGGAACTTTAGAATCATTGCAATCGGTAAGACGATTTCGAAACTATTTTATTCAAATTGAAAGTAATAATTTTGACATCGAAAATTGATACGGTGGTTGCTGTGAACTTTTAAAACAAAAATTTTGGTTATGTGGAACACGCCCAGTCACGGCGGCAAGAAGTCTTTACAATGTAACAAATGTGTTCATTTAGTGGGCGTTGTCACTTTTTTGGCTCTTTAATCAGACAGAAATTTAACTTTAGGCTTATTTACGAATATATGGCAAAATATCAGGAAGTTTTAATTCCCAAAGTTAAGAATATCTGATTTGGTAGTACATATTTGTACATGGTGATCCACAATTACCTACTAAAAATGGGAAAAATTTATAGCATTCTTCATTTAACAACATGTAAAAGATTGACAACATAGAAAAACATGAACATGAGCAACTAGTTTATCCTAATTTTGGATTACCTGTATTGAAGAAAAATGGAAAGTACATAACTTATTTGCTTTCCACTCCAACATATACCTAGTTGCCTTCTCTAGTTAGGCTTCGGCGGTATTACTGTCAGTTTGATCAGCAAAATTAGTGACTAAAGACGTCATTTTATATTATTTTAGTGTTATACTCAAAAACTTCTGAATGCTTGCACATTCAGAATCTGTAAAGATGGAGATTTTTATTGAAATATTGACTAATTTTAACTTATTTTGCTATTTGGACCATTTTCTGTAGTAATCCATATTCTAAACTCTACACTGTAGACACCAAACTTGTAGAGATCGCAATATGATAACATTTCATCTTTTGTAGTAGGATCCTTTGATCCACTTAAGGTTTGACAATTTTTACTAAATGACTGGAATTCCTGAAATAGTCATGGAATCTTTTACATATATTAGATTTGTGTTTATTTCAGTGAATACGAGTAATGACAAATAAAAGAGCAAAAAGAAAAGATGAAGGTGGCAGAGATGAAAATGCTAAGGTGATCTTTAAGACTGACGAGACTTGACAAAGTGAGAAATGGAAAGGTGAGGGAGAGGGTGACTTGGAGAATTGAGAGGAAAACTGAGGGAGGTGAATCTCCGTTGGTTAGGACACGTGGTGAGGAGAAGAGAGCTGGACTTGTGAGTAGAAGAGTCAGAAAGATGAAGGTGTGGAAGAGGATGCGTGGAAGACACAAATAAAAGAAATGGGAAGATGATATGGAGAAGATGAGAGTCCGAGAGGATGATGTAATGGTCCGCAAGAAGTGGAGGGAAAGGATCCGCATCGGCGACCCCAACTAAATGTGAGAAAAGCCAGAAGAAGAAGAGTAATGACGAATACATTTATATTCTAAATTTGTTGAATATTCAAATTGATGCAACTGGGTAGTTTAAATCACAGTTCTTGTTACTTAGGAATGGTCTATGTTAATTGATTTCTGTTACTTCATAAATGCCCTAATATGTTAATTGATTTTTGTGTACTTAATTCTCATTAGCAAATTTGCACTGATAAAGAATTCTTCGTTTTCGAAATCTACATAAGTGCACTATGCGTGGTACTATGTAAGTTTGTATCAACGGTTGGTAAAATATTTTTTGTCTGTTAGTTTGGTAGGCTGTCGAGGTAATTATGCACCTGCAGTAACTAGAATCCAGCTAATGAACCGGCTACCACCTAATATGGTAACATCAAAATGATCAATATACAAAAGGTGGTTTCATTAGTAAATTGCCTTTTCAAATTTGAAACAATTGATGTAAATTATTTATGATTTGATTTTATGTAAAAAAAAAGTATTTTAAAATAGTTTCATTATGAATTCATGATAATGTAGGGTTTCAAGCTTTGTGGTTTTCTCGCATTTTATTGTCAATAATTGTACCTATACCCAGTAAAATGGCGGCCTATAGGAAATGATGATAGTATCTGACTTTTAATCGTAAATGGGAATTGCATAAAAAAGCTGTTATAGGTTGACACTAATTAAAATTTAATATTATGTTATCCAGAACATATTCATACCACAAAACATCTATGTAATAGGTACCAACTTGTGAGAACGGAATGTACTTTTTCTGGAACAATAGTAAGCAACCTTGTTTCCATGTTTTCAAACTGGCAAATAGCAACCAGAGAACAATAAACAAAACTTTCCTTTTAAAATTAAAATGTGTTCTATACCTATTCGTTGCTAATTATATTGATGACATCTACGTTCAGATGATGTTTTAATAATACATTGATATTGATATAATCCAGGTTATTTGGTTGACATACTTTGATAGGGTTGACCTAAACTAACTCTATCAATTAGATTTCCTTCTATATTAATAATAATACAGCAACAGATGATATCCATCCTACAGGTAAGGCAACAGTAGTAGGTTTCTTCCACACACATTTTTGAGCGGTGTCTTTGAATTTAACAAGATCTTACTATAATGGGATCTTGATATAATTCAGCAGCCTACTATAGTATTCCCTATACGGTTGCTATGTAATAAAATTTCATGATCACTGTCTCCATTGATCTGTTTAACGCAACCAATGCATATTTACATTAAAAAGGGGAGACTGGTTATCGATAGATACTTTGCCCAAAAATTTAAATTTATATTGTTAGAACATCCGCAACACGTAGAACAATGTTTCCTTAGATTTATGAAATATGTGTAGCTAAATTATATGTATTGATACATAGCGTTTCAACCCAATGTTTATGGTACCCCATAATAGAGGGTGTTCCAACCCCTCGGATTATAGTACCACAATACGATTTAAAAATTAAGAACTATTTTGAAACGATATATAAAATTTATTTCAGTTTCAAAATGTCATCATTTAAACAGTCATTTACAAACTGCTGTTCAGCTAGATAGACGTAAGGACGTAATTTCTGTCAGACATATTTACCAGTTGGCAATTTCGGTTAATTTATTGTCTGTACTTTGAAAATAGAAAACGTAACTTTTGTCTTTACCCTGATTTAAACTATTAGAGGGTAAATTGTTTGGTTTTTGTTTTTGCCAACATTTTATTTATTTGCATTATTCTAGGTACCTATGTAGATTAATATTGTCACAGAATTAGAACTAGACCATTCTTTCAGTTATCAATTCCAAACATCCTTAAACCTAATGATTTTCAAACACGGGTATGTCAAACTGTGGTATAGAGAGCGTAGATCGTTTGTTGATCAAACCGATCCGAAAATCTGTTAGACTTTGCACTGATTTCTATGACCGGAACGTAATAAATGACTTTTATAAATTTCTCGAGGTATTATCGCAAAATTCCAGACATTTTCAAACTACAGCGCTGGGGTCAACTCCGGTTTCATTGAGATTAATAGATTAATTGTTTTGCATGTCAATAGATTCATCAATTTTTATATCAATTTAAATTGCCTGAATTCTTTTAGTCTTTATTTTGCATTTAGGCTAAATGAGTGGTCAGCCAGTTTTGATTAATTATACAAAAGAGCCTAGCTGAACTACTGAATATGTAAATTTGGGCAAAATGTAATCAGCCATTAGAATTAATGAAGTAAATAATAACTATTTCTACAGAGTTTGGGGCCTATTACCACCCCCACGAATGGCCAAACGACCACCACGCCGGCTTCAAACAAGACATCGCCCGCGGGTGTTAGTCACGAAGAGTCCAGCACCAATGGCGTTACAATGCGCGTCAAGAGCAATTCAACGTTCACTGATCCGACTGTTGAAAGTATCCGACGTTCATTTAACGAAGCGCACCGTAAAGGTAGGGGGGTACAAACTCCTTTATAAGTTGTTTGGATAGATGCCGACACAGTGGCATCTAGAAGGAGAATTTCTTTATTAGCCATAGAATATAACATTTTATTATGAAGTTGCAATCTACTATTCAATATTTATACCATACAATTTCAAATCGAAATTTTTTTTTCTCTTATAATCAACAAATGTTGTCTGCTCACACTTCGTTTACGGTGTAGATATTGAATTTCGGCATCCACACGTTTTCCATTTAGCAGTGGATTTTTTGTTTTTGGACTTTTGTGTTGACGACATCCTGCTGCACTTTTGTTCTTTCTGCATCTAATGATGCAGAGAAAATGTTTACTGCTTAGATTTAATAAATGTATCAAATAATTTCCTGAAACTACCTACTTGGCAATGTAGTTTATGCATATTTAATTTAGGTGTGTATTATATTAGGACGTATTGGCTACATTAACAATTTTCAGCATATTTATGTATCTTCCCTTTTTATATTTCCATAAACCAGTGTTGACTAAAGGTTTGTATGTAACATATTATATTTTATTTTATTTTTTCAGCTAGGAGAGGTAATAAATAATTCAATATTGTGGTACTTACTATTTCATAAACATGGACAACTGTAACTTACAACTTTTGACTTTCAGATGTTTGACAACATTGGACAAATAAGTCAACGAAAGGTTATTACAGTAACCAAATGAACAGCAATTAATTTGAAAGTTGAGATATTCTTTCGCCTTTTGGCATAAATTCAAGATCATATTTTATTAAAATTGTTTTAGGGTACTACTTTAAACATATTTTCTTAAAGTTGTCCTTGTATATGATAGCCGTTTGTCACGCCTTAATTGTTTTTTTGTTTTATTTTATTATTAGATATTGTATCAGGAAAACATAGATGTCCTATTTACTAAATTAGCCAATTGGCCTTTTGTTTCTAAAAAAAAAAATACTATATCAATTAATTTTTATTCACCAGCAAAGCCACTACTTGATAAATACTAGATCCTAATGAGTCTACAAGCGGAAAATGTGTTTCTTGAACCCGATGACATTACGTCATCAATTCCTAGTTGTTTCTGCTGCTAGTTCCTGCCGACCGTGGCACTTATCTGAGTCCCATTGTCCAGCTTGCTGGTGCTACGGAGGTGCTTCTTAAGGGCCTTTTTTGTCAATCACATCCTCCACTTTTTCCGCCGTGAAGTCGTCCATACGGATTTGGTTCCAGCGCATAGGCACTTTCACAGGTGGTGGACGTTGTCTTTGGGCTCGGTAAAGCAATCGGCGCAGGATGGGCGAAGGGTTGGTGCTGAGTTGGTGGCGACAAATCAAACTGAACGAGGCTACCTGAATTGGTTGGTGCTTTTAATGGATTTGCCGCTCTCAAAGGGATGGATAAATTAGGTTGATCCAAGCTATTGCTAAGCTCTGCCCCCCTTATCGATCTTTTTCGAGACATTTTTTTCAACAAAATTTAGCTCAATTGGTTTTTGTATGATTTTTTAGCAAGCGTATATTACCACCCTCACTGAGGTGACTTTCAGGGGTTAACGAACAATACAAGTTCCATAAAAAGTAGTTGATTTTTTTTACTTCAATAAGCAAACATTTATCATATTGAAATTATTTTTTTTATTTGGATATATTCGTCATCCGATGTTATATAATTTGTCGAATAATGGTCTTCCCTCTTATTAGTCTTTTTCATGCTACGAGTATATGGTGATATCTGTGACAAATTAAATGCATTGACACTATACTATGCACAATTATTAAAGAATTCATATATACATGCGCGCGTATTTGAAATGTTTTTTAAGCCATCTGTTGATGCATATAGCATGGGTAATTATACATAAATGTACATACGGCTCTCTGTATCTTCAACATGAACGCGTAATCGATATTTGAAGATATGTAGGTATGTGTGTGCTGTCACTATTTTTATAACTTGGATTTGGTGTCACTGGGTCTGTAATCGAAGATGCAATAGCTCCTAGGTTATTTATTGGTAGCTATGCATTGGTAGGTACAACCTGTAGGTGTAGATTTAGGTAAGTGTATTTTATTAAAATATCTTGTAGGTAGGACGTGGGTATTCAAAAGTTAAAGGTGAAGAATTATTTTTGTCAATCAAGTCCACACCATTCATTTCAAGGGAACCTAATTTGGAAAACGTTTTTATCATAATGCAAATATTTATCCTTCCAGATTGTTTGGAAGGCAAATTTAAAGGTATTCTAATGTTCAGCTTTTTAATTGAATATGTTAATGTGGGCATAGTACCGGGAGGGTGTAGTACCGATTTGCATATTAGCAACTTTTGTCTATAATTAAATATGTGTCTGTCATCTATCCAGCATATCAAATTAGGGTTTGTTTCTTAAAATTACTAGGTTTGTTTCTACTAGAACATCCTACATGGGATTCGAATCTCTTAAAACCGAATTTGATATCAAATTACAATAGGTGATTTCAAGTTTTTTTAAGAGTAAAACCTCTGTTGGTTTGAGGTTTCTATCTAATTCTAAAACCAGTTTTGAACTGAAACTTTTTTGTTTTACAATGTTTTTAAGAGGTTCCTTCATTTTAAGGTTGATTTCAGCAGAAGTTTCATTATTACTATTTTACTAGATTTTTAATTTTATTGTGAATTTTATTTTACACATATAGATAAATGTATATACACCATATCATAGTACACTAGTGATTGTATTTTGTGTGTTTTTTTATATATTGTAGATTTCCAAAATTGTTTATTTAACGATATTGTCCTTGTGCATTAGGTATTAGTTTACCCCTTTATCGGTAATTAATCAAATGTCTAATTTAAGAGACATTGCAATAAAATGACATTTTGAAAAAGTATAGATAGAAAATATTGTGTGATAGACGGAAATTTTTGTGGTTTGGTTCGCTTATTATGTGGCTTATTTATGTGGATTTCTATTGCATACCTAATACTACCGCACAAGTAAATAAAAGTTCTCCTTAAGAGTCCTATCTTATACTGAGAGCAAAATAGGATATCTTTGCACTCTATTAAGGAATGTGAACAGGTGGAAGCATCCAGCAACTTGTGTTTATATTCTGTGATGACATACATAGTTGCCAAAAGGAATTCTTTTAATAACTTGGTGCATATCATCATTGTATAAAGATGCTTTGGACTTATTATTACACTTTAATAACGTACTGTTGAAGAAAATACTTATTAGTTTTCTACAGAATGACTATATAAAATTATAAGGTTTTGCTGAGAGTAAGATATTTCTGGCAATCGAATCTATATAGAACAACAGCAGCTATGTATAAAGATTTTGTTTCAAATCTAATTAAATACAAACAAATTTGTATATATTTCTGTGTGTACAAAAACATGTCTCCATTCGTTATGTATTTAGTCAGCTAAACATGACAAATCAATAGTGATATTTAAATAAATACATTCACAGGTAGTGAATATATATATGTATAAAACACTTTTTGCTTCTACGTGCTAAACGTATCATTATGTCACTGCTTTTTTATTGTATTTATTTACAACTTTCACTATGGTTATCAATGTTTGTTGTTGCATAATTCTCTGGTTTAGATCCCGGAACCGCCAAAGATCTCAATGCCCTGATCGAGGAACTGGTCGTGGCCGAGCAAGCCAATTATCAAAGTCAGAAATCACGCGACTTTCTCTATCAACAAGTAAGTATTTGAAATGAAATTAAAACAAAACTTTACAAGACTCGACAACTGCTAAGCTAGGTTGTTTTTAGTTTGCCTGTATAATTTTCTATCTTTTAAAGTGACAATAATTATAAAAAAATGTAAAAATTGCCTAAACAACCCTATTTTACAAACATACCACCAGCGGCGTAGTATTTTTTACAAAACAATAATTATTTAAATTTCATTCCATCTGTTTTTAACTAAATGCTATGTAGTAGATAAAATAATGTAATAAATATTATGAATACATTTATTCACCAAACTGAAGACAATACCCAAAATGTAAATTATTTATAGAGTTTGGAGGATCATAATTTATCACTGGTATTGATTAGGATACAATGTATAAGTATCGTTGATTTAATACGAGTGATAAATTGTGATCCTCTAAACTCTATAAATAATTTACATTTTGTATATTGTCTTCAGCCTCGTCATAAACATAACTATACCGACATAATATCAATATTTTCTAAATAACTACAACACGATAATAAAATACCTAATGACTTTTCGTGTCAATTTCAATGATGAGTGATGCCATGAGGCACCACCAAATACAAATTTTCACTTCCCCTAAACCTGTTGTGGTGAAATAAATAAATTGGCAGATAGAATTGCACATACAGCAGGAAAAAGATGATGGGGAATAGAGATATCGGTCGACAAAATAGTTAACCGAGTAGTGATAGTGGCGGCACGGCGTTGCCAGTAGACAGAATATCTCACATTATCTATCATATGATAATTCTTTATATTGCCACTTTATTTTTCGGAAATATATTTAATAAAGAAAGGGCTGCAGCAATAAACACTACAAAATTTAACAAATTTTGACATTTTATTTCTATTATTTATAAGAATGACGACTATATTCATTAAATTTAACTATAAAAAGTAATAATTGATTTTATAGACTTTTTAAGTTTTGACGCAATTAACCTTATCTGGATAATAACAGCTTTACCCAACTCCTACCCCTCTCCGCCAGATAAAGTAAAATTGTAGGAATTGAACATAAATGCTACACCACATTTTTCCAGCAGATTTCGTCAGCAGATGA
The DNA here is from genome assembly GCA_034780595.1 of Parotoplana pacifica. Classification (NCBI taxonomy): domain Eukaryota; kingdom Metazoa; phylum Platyhelminthes; order Proseriata; family Otoplanidae; genus Parotoplana; species Parotoplana pacifica. The sequence goes on from JAUYWI010112661.1 coordinate 10,693, forward strand.
AGGCCTGTCTGAGCTGACGCCCTCGCCACAGACTGGCGGTAGTCTTTCTCTCAAGTCGCTGGACTCTGGCATTCAAGATGCCCGCTTCTCGCCAGTTGCAACAGCAGCCGCGATTC
>JAUYWI010112672.1:0-10807 GCA_034780595.1 Parotoplana pacifica
TTTTCGTGAAAAACGAAAAACCGAAGACCCCGAATATTTAAAAAAGGAAGCCCAAAGAATTAAAAAGTATTACAATCTAGTGGATACTCTTTCTGACCGTGATTTTGGCCAACAGCGCAAGAAAGAACAAGTGGCAGACCATCGTCGAAAAAAGAAATCAAAGTCTCAAAATGAATTTAATCTTATCACAAAAGCTGCTGATACTGAACATAAAATGCGAACAAGAAAAAGAGTATATCGTGCTGTTGCAAAATATAGAAGACTGCTTAAGAAAAAGGACTTAGAAATTGTATCAGAACAGAAAAAGAGAACCACAGCTGAAAAGAGGCTATATAGATTAAGAAAGAAGAACTCAAACACTTCAACTACGACATCCGACAATAATGTGAATTCATTGATACGAGAGATTGGTGGTTCACCATCAAAGGTAAAACCATCCATAAAGAAAAAGCTTGTTTTGCATGACGTCATCGTTCAAGAAATTACATATGACAAGTTTTGTAAATCTCTAGAGAAACGACAAAGTAGGACTATTTTTAACGATCTTGTTAAGAAATATCGAATGAGGAAACTCACGGCTAGGACTCTGAAAACTGGCAAATACCATTTTACTAAATCTACATATGCAAAAAAAACTAAAATAATAGTCAGTTTCACCTGTTTGCACCCACACTACATCGTTTTACATTGAACTTTTGCTCAGTATTTTGGTTCACATAAATAGATTATATGTAATCATTATTATAACATTTGTATCTGCCCCTAAGTAAAATGTTTTGTCTATGCTAAATATAACTGTTGCTTTACTAATAAATCTTAATATTCTTTTGCTTACTCAGATTATATTCCATTTAAGTATAATTTTCTGAAAAATATACTTTTGGTATCCTACGAAACGTTTACATTTCTGATATGTTTAAAAATATAAGGGGTTCTATAGATAAATAATGCATATATGTTTATATTTTTGCATTTTCATTGAAGTCTGGTATCTAATGAAATATTTAAAATATTAATATTTTCAAAAATTATGCATACTTTTATAACCATTTTAATAGTAAAATTGCACCAAATTGGCAACTATACCATTTAATCAATAATTTAATTATTTATTTAGTATCAATTAACTTATAATATCAAAGTTAACATACATATATCTACCTAAAAATACTGTAATTATAAATACCATATTATAAAGAAAATTAAATAAAGAAATTTGATTTTCGTTTCGTAGGATACACAATCAAAGACGATTCTATTATAAAAATATCAATAAAACCGTAAATAATTGAACTTGAGTAAGGAAAATCTAAATAAGCACAGATAAGACTCCCAACAACTAAATGTATGACAAAAATAGGATATTTCTATCATTTTATTTTTGGCAAAAAAAATATCAAAACGACACACTTTATTGAGAATGAGCCAGATACGTAAATAGTAATATAAAATATATTTACAAACAGTTCTCTGAAACTACAACAAAAAACAAAGATATACAGGGTATTCCAGCTGTTCCTGCCGCTAATAATACAATGTACACTCGATATAACGCCACCATTTGAAGAATTTGGGCGGTAAACGAATTTGGCGTTAAATTCTACACATCAAAATTCAGTAATACACTAATTTAGAAGTACATACATATACTAGTTTCCTTCCCTTCCATCTGCGAAGGCTATGTAGAGCAGCTGCATGTGCTGAATTTAGGTTTAAACACTTACATAATTATGGTATAACAGAGAAATTCTGTTTGCTCTTTATCTAAAAATTAGACATCCTGGGCGGTTAATAAGGCTTTTCAGACATTTTATCCTTGACTATATCAAGAAAATGAATAACATTCTCCGTGATACTTCAAAATTTGTGAGGAACCCACAACTTAGTCGCCCCGCTCGAACCAAAAGTGAATTCTTTAATCTCTAACCTCGTTTCTTCCAAATCTATTAGTGCCCTGCAAGCTAAATCCCTTCACTTAACAGGCAGTAATACTCCTCGTCTCTATGGTCTCCCGAAAATCCAGAAACTGGCTGCCCTCTCCGTACTATCGCGTCTATGTCAGGCTCCCCCTATCATGAACTAGCTCAATGGTTGGACCACGTCGTTCTCCCTTTCGAACAGTCACTATGTACATTTTCCGTGAAAGGCTCCTTTGATTTCGCAGCTCAAATTCAAAATCCAGATCTCAAACACTATAAAATGACATCATTCGACGTTAGCTCTTCATTTACCAATGTTCCACTTCTTGAAACAACTGACATCATCATTAACCACCTCGACTAGTCAATATCTTCATGGGTCATATCAAAACATTAATATCCGACTCAATTCACAGACTATCTTCTTTTTATCGACGCTATGTTGATGACTCATTCGTCTTAGTTAAAGATACTAAAGCAATTATTGAACTGCTCACCATCTTCAACAACATCATCCAAACATACATTCCACTCATGAAGTCGAAACCAATAACAAACTGCCCTTTCTTGATGTCCTGGTTATGCGAGATAATAACTGTAGTCAAACGACTATCTCCAGAAAACCCACTTGGAGTGGACTGTATACCAATTTTGCAAGTTATGTTCCCCAGTGTTATAAAGTGGGCTTAGTGAAAACGTCCAATATTATAACTTTTTGACATGTTTGTGTTTCCCCTGTGGGATTTTTTCCAAATATACACGTTTTATTAATATTATTATTAACGTTACTTCATCGAGCCAAGAAAATATGTTTTCCAGACAAACTATTGGAGGCAATCTCAACTCTGAAATCACTCTTGTCCTCCAATGGTTATCCTGACTGATTTATCTCCAAACATCTCACCGTCAATGATTCAACACCAATTCACTTTGGACAGAAGAAAAAAGAAATTTTCATCTGCATACCTTTCAGAGGTGACAATAGTTCCAACACTTTCTCCAATAAAATCCGCACCTCCATACAACTCCCGTGATTTATCCTAGTCTTAAGGACAGAATTCTACTTGCAGACAAATCTCACATAATTTATCAATTTTATCTGTGGTGCCAGTTACATAGGCAAAACAGATAGACGACTTAATTCAAAATGGTTATCAACATCTACTCGGCCACCCAGAGCAGACTGTTTATCCAGCTCTATTTGTAAACATTTAAATTTATGCCCAACAGCCAAATCTATCATCCAGAAACCTTTATCTACATCAGCGACATCCATAAAACTACACATAAACCAACTCTGTGCATTCACTGGGAATTTGATTACTGTCTCCTCTTACCTACATTCGGACTGATTCCTTATCTATTAAGTGCTTTGTATTATACCCTATTTTCTCTCAATTATATCTTTTGACAATCTATTTATCAATTTCATGTTAGTTCATCTTTATCTATTTCTCTTGATTTTTTATTTGATTGGCACCCATAATTTACAATTTCTATAATGTGTTACGTACTATGTTGCTTTTTGCTATAAATTGCTTTGAAAGCTTGCATTCATGGCCATTTGTTTTACTTTGATAAGAATGGGCGAAAACATTCAGTATCTGCTTATTTAAATATCTTTGTATCATTCATATTTAAAAGTTCCCGATTGCTCAAAAACAACTCAACAGATTGATATGTGGTGTCAATCTAGGGACGGTTTTTTAAGCGTATATTAACCTCCGGTGATCATAAGGTTACATTTTGTTAGAAGTGAACCACAGAGGGTAACATAAATAGATTGGAATAGAAGTATTATGTCACAAGAAAGACCAATTCAGTGGTATCAATTGCTTTAGCCAGAGTAGCACTTTATCCAACTAAAGCTCACCACAAGAAAGCGAAGGAGTAAGACATTTGTTTGCTTCTCAAACTATCTTCTTTGTGATGAGAAGCTTTTCTGACGAAATCTTTTGCTGAGTAGTTGACTGAGAGAAGGTCCATCGACGCCATGCGGATCTTCGGGCACCATGAAATGATCCCCGACAAATGTGTACATGAGCAAACTGAAAGAGATAAACAGCCATCTTGTACATTCATTTTATGATTATGGAGTCATTCCAGTAAAGATCCCTACGAAACTATTTGAATAAATGATGACTTATAGATGTTTCCTTTAGGTTGTTAGAATGGTAAGATTCAAGTGTCAATCACGGGCGGGCGTGAAATAAACAATTTTATTAGTTTTGTCAAAAAGTGAACTTGATCTATAATTTGCAGTATTGCCGTCTGTATTTAAAAAAACGTTCACCGGAGATGGATTTCCATGAAAGTAATCATGTTCCTATTTATTTGTACAGGGGTTATTCTTATTTTAATGCTTAAAACATCGGAAGACAATTGGATAAATAAAAGTACGGTTTTTTAGAAGATAGGAATGTAACATTATGACACTTTCTGGACACGTAATAAAGTGCTTATGCCCACCCATTCGACATCGTTGACCAATTTAAAAAAACAATTGGGACACGATTTCTATTGAAATACAATAATGGGGAAATTTGTGTTAAAATGCGGACTATAAGATAATCATTCTCACCTAGATTCAATAGTTTGTCTAAAGGCATCATTTTCTTGCATCAAGTCTCGGTACTGATCATTGGACACGATAACGGCATCTTCCTTCTGGGCCAGTTGAACAATCATTCTAGAAAATGCCAATAAACACTCGTACCATACCAAAAGGAAATTTTAGTTATCTAGGTACTTCCCAGAGATAAGCTCAATTTTAATGGAAACTATAATTGTTTTTACACCTATCTGGAAAACAACTTTGGATGGGGGGGGGGATAAACCATGATCAACACTCTGAATAGATACACTTATCACCGTAAAGGTTATCCTTTCTTTTCTATTTTCCGTTTATGAAATCCAAATTTTAAAATCTTCTATACATGCAGTAGCCGAATGATTCGAAATGTTCTCGGTCATCTTTAAGCTGTTAGCACCATAGAGTAATAAATGATTATTCTGTGGTTAGCACAATCGTTAGTGGCAGATTTGAATTGCATCAACACTGCCTTCACTTAATATGCTCTCAAAGCATTGTATAATTAGGACTTCACTGACATGTATGTCTGGAACAAAATGCGACTTACCTATCATCATAGCAGACTTGTCGCTTATTGTTGATCGTCCTAGAAGGCGTATAGACAAGGAATCCGGACTGCTGAAGTTTGTCCAATGTCTCTGGATCCTCTCTCTGGCGGAACTGGGGCATAATGGCGGTGATAGTCGAATGGCCACGTGACATAAAGTAATTTATTGCCAGAACTATGCCACGAACACTGAAGGTCGTGTGCAGGCCATGGCTGAAAAAGACCAAAAAATGTTCTGAGTAAAAAAATACTATTGTATCTTAAAAAAGCACAACAAAGAATAGTAACTAAAATTATCAACTGTGGTACTTTCTTTGTAACAGTCAACTTAATTATAGCTGAAAAATTAAGATTTTAAATGAACTATTATTTATTATCGGTTAGAGTTGTTTGTTATGTTGCTCATCTTTCAAAATTGACTATTTTAAACAGATGATTATGTAATTCTACACGGTGTTCCGTAAATTCAGTGATGAAATTTCATAAAAGGTGTAAAACTTTTCTTTCAATTTTAGACTATTTTCATGCATTTACTACTACATAGTAGAAAAGATTGTTTATTAAAAGCTCAACTCACGTAAAAGCAACATTGCTTGCATCGATTACAATATGCCTTAGATTATCCGACGTAGAAGATACTGAACTTTGCAATCCAAGAAGATTCACTAAAAGACATAAAGCGAATTTACGACACACGTCACTATCAAGTATAACATAGACGTATTTGATCATACCTAGAGTATTGCCTCTGGAGGAGGATCGAGAGTCCCCATTACAGGCAATAACCATCTCGGTGTCAGAATGTCTTCTATCAGACAGTAATGGCTGTCTCGTGTGAGATGTTTGAATGGCTGATGACTGTCTTACATCAGACGACGCAGTGGTTGACGTTTGTCTTCCAGGGGATGTCTGGATAGATGGAGACAGTCGTCCATCAAACAATAAGGTCTGCCTTCCATTAGAAGAGGTGGTGGTTAACACTGGCCTCGGGGTAGATGTTTGGATAGATGGGGCCTTTGCTGTCCAACTAGTTGCAGAACTGGTAGATGTCTGTTTTGTATCAGAAGGAATAGCCTGGATGGTGAATGCAGAGTCGAGACTGAACACAGAAGAAAAAAATCATTAAAATCCTCAAATAATTGGCAAAACTACATAAGCTAATAGATTTCACCAAAAATATTAAAAATAAGTAAGGGAGAATCAATCCAAGGATTCCAAAGAATGTAAAAATTAAGTAAATGGATAAAATAAAATAAAAGATTTGGTTTATTTAACCCTTCTTCGTCTAAAAATTTCTGAGTATAATTATATTTTATAAATTAGTTTTGACATTAAATCAGTAAAATTTCCAATTTACTTTTCATTTACAAAATGATATATTATGTACATAAAACTGTAAGAGAGTCGGAGACGCACAAAGCCATCCTACAAGTATTTTTATCGCTCACTTTGGCGGCAGATTCTGCAGGCTTTCAAGGAGTACACATTTATGTTGTCTACTTGACAGCTCGAAGAAACCACCAAAGAAAAAATACCTAACTTGAAGGATGGCAATGTCATTAAAGTAAAAAACACTTCACAATTTGATATGGTGGCAACTATCTTTTATATTGCATTGTTAGTGTCTTTATACCTCTCTTTTTCTACAATTAGATAAATGTTTCTCTTTTTATTTAGGATTTCGAGACATTCAAGCATTACCTCCAAACCTATGTTCAAAATATGCCTATGCAGTTCGACAAAAGTACATGATCTTGAGGCTGTACCTTGGCAGAGAACTGAAATTAAACCTGAGAGTGTTTTATGAACATCTGACTTTTACTGTTTTGTTTTTAACTAAGAATTAGTTTTAATTACTATTTTGTACTTATTCATTAAAAAGAAATATATTTTAAAAATACAAATATAATATGCAACCACTTACAGGGAAACAGTTTAGTTTACAAAACCTTGAAATTGTATCAAATTCAAAAATAATTAAAAATAGCATCCTTTTAAGAACCATTCATTGAATGGGCAAGATCAGTTTCCTCCGATTCAAAAAATATTTGCTTAATGCTTATTTATGGCACGAGATTTCGTCATGGGCGTCAGATTTCGAAGTGCCGCCAAATAGCGACACTTACTCATCTTGATAGACAATTGACACTTACTCATCATGATAGACAATTGACACTTACTCATCTTGATAGACAATTGACACTTACTCATCTTGATAGACAATTGACACTTACTCATTATGATAGACAATTGATACTTACTCATCATGATAGACAATTGGCTCCTTGTAGTGCACCTCAGTGATCATCAAATCAGAGGAATCAATCAAACTGCTGTTATGCACCATCTCTGTGTCCACACCGCAAATGGAAACATCCTCTTCCTGAATAAAAGGAAATGATGCAGGGACTTATTCAATTAACGAATTATAGACCTGGGTGATTCAATGCTAACCAAAAAGACACTTTTGTTCAAAATTAATAGCCGCTAAGATTTTTTTAATGTCAAAAGTCAAAACCTACCTGAGCCAGATAGTTCAAGAGAGCCCACTGCGCTTTCCAAGAGAGTTCTCGCACCTCGGAGACATTAATGCCATTGGCCTCACACAGCGAAGTCAGACGACCTTGGTACAAGGGAGCAGACACCTTTTCGGCAGGAGCATTGTGGCCATCGGCCATGAACCGGTCCAGGATGCAGCAGACAATGTTATTGGTGACAATGGAGGAACCACGTAGAATGATGGTATTAGTGGTATGGGTCGAGAGGATCACCACGGAATAGGTTCGCTCTAGTTTGGCCAGGAATGACGGAGAGGAAGTAATCAAGGGCACAAGTTCGGTTGGAAGTTGCTTGTAGAGGAGTTCTTTTGGGCGGAGGTAAATATTGACAAACTCCTATCATGTAAAGTAAATTGGTTTTAAAAGACTCAATGCATAAAATCGTGAATTCAATATCCCTAACTAAATTTAGGGCTAATGTAACTTTGTGTAACCAGAGAACATTAACAGATTTAAGAGATAGTTAAAACAACTTTTGGTATGAATTTCTTAAAATTTGATCAATCCATCTCAGCAAAAGTGAACTTTTACCACAATTTTATATTAAAATTTATTCTTAGTGTAATACAATGATAAAATTGACCAATATTTGGTACAAGAATTCCAAATATTTCATTGTTCAAAATACCAATGGCTTTTTGAATATATGTACATATAAATTCATGCTGTGTGAGTTGTGGTATATCACGTTGCTTCATTTTTCATAATGCAAAATACATTAATGTAAATAAATTAAAATTACCAAATAATCAACATACCTTTGCTTTTGACAGAGATGTTGCATCATGACCAACTAATTTAACAACCTCATTTAAAACACGAGCCTCTACATTAAAATACAACTTCAGTCTCTTCTGTATAATAGGATCAAATTGAAATGACTTTTCTATTGGAATTGTACATCTAAAACAAAACAATGTTATATTTATTATACTGCCCTATACATTTGTATCATTTTTCTTTGAAACAATTGTACATTTTGGTGCTTCAATGTGTGTATAGCAATTATTCTAAAATAAATAATATGAATTTAACATTTTTGGAATGTTCTAGATGGCCAACATTAAACAAGAACATTTGGATTTATCACACAGAATAATGACATAGTCTGGATAGAACCAGTTTGATGTCATATATGTTGCATCAAAATCTACACAAGAAATGAAGTTAGAAAACAATGTACAATAGTTACTAGGTAAACATTATTTAATCAGATCAATAAAATTAACTAGATTATCTTCTAGGGATTTTTGACCCTTTATATCTAAGCTCCTGTAATAGTTATGCAGATGAAAGTTGGCATACCTCTTAAGTGTCGAAGGTACTACACAATAAAAAAAATTAAATCAAAATATCAAATAGCAGCTGTCGAAAAAGTGACCTCTCTAGTCAGCATGAGCTAAAAACCAACTACCATAGGTTTAGATATAAGTATACTCATGGCAAAATTATTGTACATACAGGGTGAATTTTAAGTAACACCCGATTTTTTTAAGGCCCTGTAACTGCCAATTCGTACCTGAACATGATACAGACATACTTTTGGCCATGCACTAGACATTTCATTTGAACTTTCTATCAACTCTGGGCAAGATCAATTGAACAATCAACAATTTGAAAAAGTCAAAACCTTCAAATGGTTTGAAGCAATAATAACATCAGATAGAAGAAGCAATAACAAAATTCATGCAAGGATTGCAATGACATTTATAAGAATAAGATAATTACTAACAAAACACATTATGACTAGAAACTAAGAAGAAAATTGTGAAGACAATTGTATGGAGGCAACTAGGACATTGAAAAAAAAAGTCAAGAAGAAAATTGAAGTGCTACAAATGTGGATTTGGAAAAGAATGCAACAGATAATGTGGAAAGAGATGAAGATAAATCAAGAAGTACTCCAACAAATCAAAGAAAATGCAGCATTTTGGAAACAATAATCAAGCAGAATTGGATTGGACATATAATATGTGGAGAAGGAATGGTCAAAGCAATTCTGGAAGGTTGATTTCTAGGGAAACATTGAAAAGGAAAACCAAGAAAAGGATGTTAGAAGAATTCAAATCAAGCACCTATAGAGAATTGAAGGACCAGACAGCAAAATGAGAAAGATGGAGAAAGTGGATGCCATAGAAGTGAACCTGCCTAATAGCTGATTCAGCAGAACACACTATAGACAGATAGATATCAACTCTGACAAACTTTATGCAACCTTAAATTAAATTTGGACAGAATTAATAAAAAATGTAGATTATAGAAGAAGTTTAAATAGTTCATTGGTTTACCATGTCCAATCTGTCCATAATACCCAAGGAGGCTACACTAAATATTGATTATGAACATATTTGCAAATATTAATAGTATCTAGTACATTGTTTTTGTATAAAAATTTACAATATTGAATATTAAACATGTTTTTTTTTATATTTCATAATCTTCTATGCAAAATGAGACATATATATGAAGTATTAAGCTAACTTGTAAGTCGCCAGTTAACCAGTCAAACTTTTGAACAAAACATCTGATGGCATTAATTTGTGTATCTACATACAACTACAGCATGCCACATTTTGGATTTATTGAAGGCCCCTCCATAAATATTCATAGCTGTCAATTTTTGGGTGTATCTCCATAACTTTCTAAACTACTGTTTCGTAAATTGTGAAAGCTATGTTATTTTTCATAGTTCATATATACAGGGTGAATTTCAAATAAAAATTAAATTTTTATTAGCATAAATAATGAAACAGAAAAGAATATAACATAAACATAGTACACTATACAATATAGTACACTATATAATATAGTACAATATTCAGTCTATTAATACAGCAGAATCATATCTTATGTTGTTCAAACTGCTCCCCATCTACATCAGCACACATCTTAAGTCTGGTAGCTATGGAATGGCAGACTGACAAGGATCTATGTCGATATTGCAAATTTCTTCTTCAACAAACATTTTCAGTTGGCAGATTGTTAACCCATCTGCAGTCCAGTCAAAAATGCAACACATACTCGGGTGTTTATTGCTATTAATTAAAAAAAAAATTTTTTTAGAGTCTATTACTTGTAAGTAGTTTCTTGTATTATATCGGTAAATAAATGAAAAAAAAAACAATTTGGTATTTATTACAAATAGAAAATTTGTATTGGCTAGGTGCTATATCTATTTTTAGCTTTCCGT
>JAUYWI010112683.1:0-10807 GCA_034780595.1 Parotoplana pacifica
TAGCCGTATAATTTTTTCTGGTATTCCATAATGTGCCATTAGATCCCACAACAGCTTCCTGTCAATACTATCAAATGTTGTGAAAGTAGAAGCATAAAAAATGACAAGACTAGAATTCATTCATTTGAGATGTGGTGTTGGAGACGGATGCTCAATTATCGTTGCGGGAGCATCGTAAAGATGAATCCATACTGCAGACAGAGAACTGATTGCAAGAGTTGCAAAATTGTGTTTTGGCAAGGGGCAGCGTGGGTGAACTAGCACTCACTGTGATGGAAGGAGCAGTTGATGGTGTGAGGTATAGAAAGGCACCTAGAAAATCATGGTTTAAAAACATCAAAGAATGGACTTGGCGGTCGTACTGGGAGTGCAAGAATCTGGCACAAGATCACGCAATATGGAAAAAGCTGCTGTGGAACTGGGCAGTGTCTGTCGTCAAATCTCATCCGAGGATGGCACAGCAGTAAGTATGTCTAGTTATTAACCTAAACTTGTATGTGACTTGTTCTCAGTGGTTTTTGATTGCATTTAGACACTATTAATCATTCATTGTTACAGAGAGGTAAATTTCTCAGGAAGGTGTGTCCTTTCAAATTCCGTATATTAATAATAAATGGTCAAATATGACCCACTTGTTAAATAAATATCGCCTTCCTCCAAAGAGAGCTAATGAAAAAAGGTCCTTTTAGGTAACTTTTGAGAACAAAATATAGTCTAGCCTCCAACATGCAGATTCCCAAACTGTAAACTAGACGGGTTCTATTGGAAACACTGATTTTGTAATCGAACCAATTATTCAATATACTACTCGTCAGAGTGGATTTGAACCCACGACCTTATATCGCTAGTCCAACGCGCTATCTAACCACTAAGCTACTTGTTGGCCTGAGTTAGTCACAATGACTTCGGATTGGTAGTAGAACGGTAGGTGTTTGTCTCAGAAGTATGATGAACTACACAACTATCGGTTATTTGTCTAGACTTATAATGAAATCTAATAGCTGTTAACCAAAATTATTATTGTAAATTTAGCAAAGGTAATCAAAAACGTCATCTGTAACTTTATACTCCACCTTATGGACAATCCGTATAATTTATTCAACTATATTAAGAGGCAAGCAAAATCCTCATTTTTTAAGAAAAGATATAAAAAGGGTTCAGTTTGAGAAAAACATACTGCCAATGGTGTTAAACTACAAATGGTCTATGTGATGATTAACTGACTCTTTTGCTTTCGGTATTGACTTATATATGACAAAATGGCCTCCTCCCCTCTACCCATATCTACAACAACTACTACAAAAATGTTGACAGTTTCTAATAAGCATTTTAATTATAACATAGTATAACAGATAGGTATTTAGCTAGCTAGTTGACCTAAACACAGATCATTTCACGTGTAGCAATTTACTCCTAATTTTGATATCATCAAAGTATGGCTGGCTGTTATGTAGGCATACCTAATGTACTTATTTTGGTACTTTAATAACAGGTTAACAATTAGTTAGGTAAGGAATTATTGTATTTGATAATAGAGCAACAATCTATATAAATAGACCTTATGTATATAGCACCAAGCTCATTACAAACAGCTGGCAGTAACAACTCGCTAGGAGACATTGATTCGGTATACACCTGACAAAATACCAAATGCATATCTCTGACTATCTAACGCACCAGTTTATTAGACCACAGCAATGTCTACAGTCATATAATAAAGAAAGTTATTCATAGAAATTTGTAAATAGAAAATAAATCATCATTCACTGGTAATGAGATAAATTCAATAAGAAATTTAGAGAATACAAAAATTAAGTCAGAGATTATGTAAACTTTTGAATTTCCATTTTTATGTTTTCAATATGTAAGTAACTTATATGCTAGGTACTCAATCAAGATAGCATATAATTTTTGTCAAAGTATTAAGTTTTGTCGAATTCTGACTGAGACCATTTTGTGCATGTGAACATGGAAATATGTATGTATTCCATGCCCATAATAAAGGTCCATGTACTGTAAAATAATATAGACTAGTTCATATAAAAGTTCCATGTCTATTTGGGGGTTCAAAAAATAATTAGAGATAAAGTAGAAAACACTGTTACTTAAAGATATGATTCAAAACATCTTATATAGAGATAAAAAATGTATGGTCCCATAAAAGTTATAGTTAGACTATGATATAGATTGGACCATTAGGTATTAGTTTTATTAATGTAATTCATTTCTTATGGTTTTAAAATCAGTTTTTCACTTTCAATAAAATTGTACTATCAAATGATGGAAATTAAAGGCCAAAAATGTCAAAAAGAGTGTTAGCTCAAACCCTAAAATAAGTGAAGGATAGATTACATCACTTTATCATTTAGAATTATTGTCACGCAATCAATGTAAACACATTAGAGATTCGAATTGTTAAGCCACGGATTTACTTTTCATTCAACTCAAAAGAAAATATAAACGTATCCAAGAAATTATTCTGTTTTATTTTTATCACTAAAGCACTAAAGCCTTACAAGAATAATAAAAAATGAACAATCACTTCGCCAACAATCCTCCTGTAATTCCACAAACCAAGCTAATAAGAACATCCAACGTCTAAGCAAAGTTGATGACACCAATAAAACTTTGTCGCAGTGGTTCAGGCAAGTCACGGCCAAGAACGAGTTATCGGACCCCTCCTCAAAGAAACTGCAAAAGCATTTACTTGTGAGTTCAGTTTGAATGATTTCACTGCTTCAAAGGGCTAGATTAGCCGGTGGAAAGTTAGACAAGGCATCAAGTTCAAGCGTGTTCATGGCAAAAAGAGTAGTGCAGAGGACTTTATTCAATCAGAACTTCCTGGTTTACTTGATCGATACAGTACATACAATACCTATACTATAGAGCAGCACCCGATGGCTCCTTCTGCTATTCGTATGAGAAACTAAGTGGTTCAAAAAGGCAACGAATCGTCTACCTGCTCTTGTTTAGGCTAACATGTCAGGATCTAACAAATGCAAATTGCTCATCATAGACAAGTTAAAAAATCCCCGCTGCTTTAAGAACGTCGACATTTCTCAGCTTTCAGTGACATATTTTTGAAAACAAGAATGCCTGGATACCCAGCGCTATTTTCACCGAGTGGCTCAATACGTGGGACATAGAACTTGGCAAAGTTAAACGAAAAATTCTACTCTGCTTGACAAGTGCACAGCGCATCCCGCCATCACTCTCCAGAATATCGAACTACAGTTTCTATCACCCAATCAATATCACTGATTCAGCCTATGGATAAATGAAGAATGAAGAATTTCTTAAAGGTTATGTATTAAATTACTTTAATGGGAACAACAAAAGTTTTGTACACACTTTCGATAGACTTTTTCAAGTGTGACTAATAGTTTAGAAGAGTCAAAATAAATAAGAACTGAGTGCCTACGATAACGTAACAGGATTAAAAAATAGAAAAGATATTAATGAGATCAATACCAGCACAACCATTCATAAGATCTGATGTACAACGCTTTAAGTGCTAGTCGCTTTTGGTGATTTTTACAAGTACATAAATACACCAAGAAAAAGATGCAATACAGTTAGTAGAGTGAGAACGCATATGATTATAAACAAAAGATTTAATGTATCTGGTGTGTTCTGAAATTCTACTAAACATTCTTCTAAAAGATTACCCAACATAAACTTTATTACAGAGATTAATGTTAATTCTATAAACGCAATTTTTTTAAAACTAGAGTTGGATAAAGGTGTAGCAATACAATCGTTATCACATTTAGAAACAACACGTCTATTTCTAAATTACCATCCAAGAGGTTTGCAAATAAATAGTGAAAATAATACGTACAGAAGGTAAGATGTTTAGTTTGTTTAGCGCTATGGATAATCCTCCTGTGTTCAACCTCGGAAATAAACGAAATTTTAATGAATGTTAAAGGTTCAGGCTCGTTTGAAATCGAGTTATTACCAGACTGTTTGAAGCTAAAGCAATCACAAAAAGAAGATGCTTATGGACTTAGTGATGACTTTTTAGTACTTGCATTGTAGGCAAAGATTTGAAAGAGATCATCATAGCTCTATACGTCTCCGTTTGCACAAGTGCTTGTTTCCTAGAGATAGGTGTGTGGAAATCAAAGGACAAGCACGTTCCGCTATGAGTAGGTTTAACATAGAATTCAAAGTTCAAATAACCGTTGCAAAAGGTTACAAGAGTGTTTTCAATGGTGGATTTGATATTGTATTAACTGTAGTTAAAATCGAGGAGAGTCTACCTGAAAGTTAAAAGGAAAATATCATCAATGTGCCTTTTCCAGAAAAGAATTTGTGGAGCTTGACAGAGAATTTTAGTTTTAATATAGTTCATGAATATTATTGCTAGAAGTGGAGCGGCACAATTACCCATTGCAATACCGGTCACTTGTACCGCTCCACTTCTAGCAATACTATTCAGAACAGACCATAGACAACTAAATCTTGTTTATAATCATATGCGTTCTCACTCTATTAACTGAATTGCATCTTTTTGGGTGTATTTTATGTATTTGTGAAAATCACCAAAAGTAACTAGCACTTGAAGCATTGTACATCAGATCTTACAGAGACTATCTAATGAATGGTTGTGCTGGTATTGATCTCATTAATATCTTTTCTATTTGTTAATCCTGTTACATAATTGTAGGCACTCAGTTCATATTTATTTTGACTCTTCTAAACTATTAGTCACACTTGAAAAAGTCTATCGAAAAGTTGTGTGTACAAAACTTTTGTTTTGTTGTTCCCATTAAAGTATTTAAAGTATTTTCATAATAATTAAGAACTTGAAAACTTTTTACAGAAAAGAAGTGCTTAGGCTAACGTTTTCTTATGTTGAAGAGCAACTTCTTTCGTCATCTTAAACAGCTACTCGATTTTGACAGCTATTACTTTGCTCTCTAAAGCCTGGCGTGCAGTGAAAGAAATATCAACCAGCTCCTTTCATCCACAAAGATTTCCTATTTCTGAATCCGACATTAACGACATTCAGCTCAAAATTGAGAATACTGTAGAGTGCATTCGCATTTATGACAACACCCTATGTACAGAAGACAACTAAGTTACCGATGAAAACAACATCATGGCTGCAAAGCAATCACGTTTGGGAAGAGGACATTGACAATGTTGATAATGAAGAGCCTGATGCCCCAGAACCAATATCGCATAAGGAGGCCAGACATCATATTTCTGCTTTGCAACGCTATTTTATTGAACAAGGCTGTGATGAAAAGACATTAATAGCTATTGACAATTTCATCATGAGTAGGCGCTCAAATTTAGATAAGCAGCCAAAAATTGATTCTTATTTATGTCATATGTAAACATCTATACATACTATAAAGTACTATTAAACATTACTTTGGATTCAAAAATCATTGTATTTATTGTACTTCGGATAATGGGGCACGCCGTTTATTAGGTCAACTTTGGGCTGGGACAGTTGGTGCTCTAATTAAAAGGAGTCTACTGTAATTTGTTGTTACTTTGCAAAAGTGATGCTACTAGCTAATGTTGATATGTAATCAAATATCTTGGTGCTATGCCATATTGGTGTCTCTTGCAACAGTTGCTAAGTGAAAAACAGATTAGTAGAAATATCAAATATGGTAACTAAGGTTTCATATTGTGTAATACATACCCATAAAAGTATTGTTACACGGAATGTATTTCTAAAATGTCATCATTGGTTGGAGCAGCAGTTACTAACAAAAAGTACACGAATTAAAGTTTTTAAATAATAGCTAAGATTTTACATGGTCAAATACCCATCTACATTATATGTAAAAATAGCTTGTTGCTATATCATATTGGTGACCTTGGCATCGGTTGATTAAAAAGGCTGTGTCTAAAAGTGAAAACAACCAACAAGTGTATTTTAGGTTATTTGTGACCTAATAATTAATTGAAGATTTTAATGACCATAAAATGTACCTGAAACCTTAAAAATAGCTATGATCTTTTCTGATGTATAAAGAAGTCTTGGAAAGTTTACATTTACATAAATATGTAGAATAAAATCTTTACTGCAGCAAACAATGAAAATAAGAAATAATATCTGTCAAGCCTTCGACAATACTAACATCATTTTCAGCTTCAAAAAATACAACAAATCGACATACTCGAATCTAATCACCTGATATAGCTAACAGTAACCAAACCATTATGAAAAAGTAGGAGACAAAAAAGCGTGAAAAACTGTACTACAAGATTAAAAATTAAAAGCAAAACAGCAGTTTATTCATACTTACACAAAAAAAGTATATTTATGAGTGGTTTTTCAGAAATTCAATAAAAAATTATCTTTCGTCACTTATTTAACCACATAAATCAACGCATTTTGATAACAAGAAGTATAAAAATGAAGATATTGTCAAAAAGTATGAAGTATTTATTATAAGTTTGATATTTTTAAAAAGGGGTGCAGAGGAAGCAGATTGCAACATAATATGACAGTAACAACGTATACCAGTCTCTATTTCAACCTAATTCTAGTGTAGAAATAAATTATGTATTACAATTTAGCCAATTTCCAATGACGGTAATTGTGTTTATAATGGGATTTCTTGTCAGTTCTCTTCTCGTACGGATATATACTGTGCATAGTTGTCTAGTTTAACAGTCAGTCTAATCATGATAGGGAAAAATTGTTATTTGATTACTTGATAATATCTAAAAGAAACTTAAAACGGTCTTTGATTTTGATATTATTACATACTTGTTACATTTATGATTATAAATTCTACAATAACTAGTTCTAGAAGGATATGTGCCCCTGGCATGAGTGACATAATATCATCATCTGGTCCCAAAATCAAATCATGTAAATTATAATAAATCTCTTTTTTTATTTAGCAATCAAACCTTTTGAATTTCTTAGGGGCCAGCCAGCTTACATCAGTTTTAAATGTTTTGGTCCTTTGAAATTAAACGTTATATTTGTCATATTATATGGTTAATCGTTAATTTTGAGAATACACTTGTATTGTATTGTACTTATCTTATTTATATAAACAGAAGTAGCTACCTATAGAATAACAAAGGTAGGATTAGCTACTACTAGTAAATGTCTCATGATTGCTAGTTTTGATATGAAACTCTACAATTATCTACTTAATGTATACAAGAATCATCATCTAGCTACGAGATACAACATACCTATGGATGTCAACAACCAAATAATTTACAACTTTCCTGCTACACAATATCTAAGATAATTAACTAGATGTAAGATGTACTTCCTGTATTAAGACACGATATCAGACAGATATTGTTGAAAATGGTGCAATAAAATATCTAGTTTGTTTACTTTTTAGAAAATAATATCTCAAATCCGGGCATTATTAATTATGTCCAGAATAAGGCAAATATAATTCAAGTATTGATATTTTATTGAACATATTTGCATTAAAATTGTTAAGTACACCACTGAATAATTTATCCTCCGTCCATAATAGCAGATTGTTTATTGATCGAAAATATAAAAGTTGCAGCATCGATTGATCTTCATGTAAAATATCGACATAATCAAAGTTGTAATATGAGTTTCCCACCCTGCGCTCCGGAGCGCAGAAGAACAATATGGAGACGGGGATTATATATTCAAGTGTTTGATTTCATCATAAATACAACCAATGTATATTTATCTACTTAATAAATGCTGGAAAATACAAAACTATTGTTTATAGCAACGCTTTTGTAGAACCATACTAAAATATTAATCATGACAAAAATTGGGTGAGTAGTAAAGAAATGATAACATTTATAGCGTCGACACCGAATAGCAACGACAAGAAATATATCCGACAATCTGAAGGGTGAACGTTATTCCATTTAGATGTCATTGATAGTAATTTAACCTATCGGAGCTATTCCACTTCTATGTTATTCTAGTTCTTAACAAAAACCAAATTTATAACAAAATTTTATCATACAAACGATGCTAATAATATATTTCAATTGTCTGTGTTTATCCGTGTCGGTGGTACTCCATACACTCGTCCTTCAAAGAAATTTGTCTCACACTTTCTCCGATTTAGCAACAAATAAATCTATTCTTAAAAACACAAGTGTGAGAGGTGGTAAACAACGGGTTTCCCTAACAATACCAGCATTACCAACTTGTCTCAAAACAGAACCTACTATCTTTCCTCTAGTAATAACTCTAAACAAGCAGATATAAAAATTCCATTAATACTACAGATCAAACTATTGGTTAACTAAAACAAATAAATAAAAATAATAAATAATTTATAAAAGATTGATCTTATTATCAGCTATTATTCCTTACTATATAAAACACATGGTATAAGATAGGTGCCTAGCCAAATAAATTATCTAAAAGAACTGATCATTTGATTTGTAGACCATTTATTTAGGTGGTATCTGTCATGATAAATTTTTATAACCATAGTCGCTTACATAACAGACAATAGTCACTCTAACAATATAAGTGTTTTTGCTAACAATAATCAGAAAATAGTGCTCTAGATATGTGTAGATAGTGTCATAGATTTTCATTTTTGAGAGGTCTCCAATCAACTCTTTATACAGTCATTTAGGTAATGCTACAATTTTCAAAACCACAAAAATATTAAAAATATCACATTCATTGGTTAAATAGCCACCACACATGTCAGGGGCAGGCACTACGTGTACTCTTAACGACTGTATGCCTAAGCGTTTCTACCTCGATTCAGTTGTACATGATATACTGCCAATTAAATCAGATTGAAAATGAAACACTGTTTCACATTTCTATTGTCGCTATTGGTTTCATAAAAGTAAGTACATCTTAATACATAGGACCATCGTTATATCAACGCGTCAAAACAAAATACATCAGACTTCTTTGATTTAAATTACACTTTACCTAATGTGACATACTATGTTATTAACGACAACAAACTCAATTAGAATCACTCAAGTACATAATTATCAAAATCCTAAGTTAATGAAGCACATAAGAAAAATATTAAATTGCATCATGTCATGGACCAAATTATTCATAATATCTATTTGTCATAATTATAAATATCTCTCCGCATCATTCATCTATTTAAAAAATCGCAAATCGATAAGATCGAACCCTCAGACGCTGTAGACAGGAAGCACACACTAAAATGCTACATTCCTACACAATACCTGCAGGTACTACCGGCATCCAGACATAACTGATTCGGTAGCCTGATAATTTATCGGACTGGATTCCGAATATTCAAGCTACATT
Organism: Parotoplana pacifica; assembly: GCA_034780595.1. Classification (NCBI taxonomy): domain Eukaryota; kingdom Metazoa; phylum Platyhelminthes; order Proseriata; family Otoplanidae; genus Parotoplana; species Parotoplana pacifica. Next base: position 9,254 of record JAUYWI010112683.1, read on the forward strand.
GTTTGTTCATCGAAACGTTTAACAATTTTATTGGTCTTGTATCGTCCATAGAAATACTCGTCCATAGATACAGTCACAAAAGAATAGATTTCAGGGGCCATCCACAAAGGAAAAAGCTTTGTGGTGTCAACACTTGAAATAAGGATGTTACTAAAATATTAATATATTATTCAGATATTAAAGTTCTTAAAACAACAATTTTGTCACTAAATGGCCATCGCTACTAACATAACAACTTAATTGCATTGAATACTTGCTTCCAACACAGAAAAAGGAAAGACACACCTGGGACTCACCTGATGGAAATTACAGGAAAATGATTGATTATATAATTACAAGACACAGAGATCTTAAGAAATTCGAAAATTCTCGTTCTCTTGTTAGCGCAGATTGTGACTCTGACCATCAATTGGTTTGGACAAAAGTGAAGGGCAGAGCATGGAACAGAAAGAAAGAGAAAAACAGGAATATAAAGAGAGAATTTACAAGACTAAAGGATCAGAACAAAAATTTCTTGATGAAAAACTAGAGAATACATCATCTAGGTCATCTTTTCAGCATACAATGAAAGAAACCTGTCCTAAAATAGAAGGAAAGAATAAACTTTGGATTGATGATACTAGCTGGAAACTAATAATTGAAAGGAGACTAGAAAGACAAAAATGTATAAACAGTCCCGAAAATAAAGAACTCAGCCTTACGGAAAGCTAAAAGAGTGTGGTACAAACAACGACCTAAGGAAGCTGAAGAAGCGCAGTAGAAAGGAGACACGAAGACTATCTACAAAACAATCAGGATTATGTACAGGAAAAGTGGGGCCAGACGGAGTTTAGGAATCAAAGATGAGAATGGAAGAATGCTTTATAAAACTGAGGAAATCTGTACAAGGTGGAATGATTTATTGTACTAAACTGTTTAAAATTCAAGATAGTCCTCATACTAACATATTAGATAAAGGAATAGAAGAACCAAGAGTTCTAAAGAGCGTAGTAGAAGTCACCATAAAGAAACTTAAAATTGGGAAGGCAGTGGAATGGACGAAATCTCAGCCGAGGCCCCGAAGGCTGGCGGAGAAGTGACAGTTAGGGTAATGAAAGAAATCATTGATGACATTTGGGAAAATGGGCAATAGCTGAAAGAATGGAACTAGTTACCCGGCCAACGGTACCTGGAAGGCAAGACTGCACTAAGTACAGGACAATCAGTCTCATTAGTAATGCTTCTAAAGTGTTGTTGGAGATTCTCAGGCAAAGGTTGCCGTATTACATTGGTCCAAATATCGCAGAACAGTTTGGTTTCACTCCTGGTAAAGGGACAGTCGATTCAATTCTAGTTTTTAGAAATATGATCCAGAAGGTGGTTCGAAAACAAGAAGAGGAAAATTTGGTTTCTTTTTGTGGACTACTTCATCAAAACTTTTAATTCAGTTTACCATGATAAACTATGGGAGCTGCTGGTGAGTTTGGAGTCCCATCACATCTTATCTGGATAGTCAAGAGTCTTTATTATAAAGCTGTCGGTATAGTTATAGTTCATGACCAGAAGACGGAGTTA
>JAUYWI010112694.1:0-10806 GCA_034780595.1 Parotoplana pacifica
ACCCAAGCTGAAGCATGATAAGATGGCCAGTCAAGCTCGGTGATTGAAAATACCATCTAGTAAATCCGAAATCCAAACACTAAACTAAATTTTGCGGATACACATACATTGAGAGAGTTTATCAATTCTACTCGATATTTCTACAAAACAATTTGCTACATTAATTTTGTTTTGTCAACAGATTACTTGCACAGCAGAGAGTATAAATTACACCTAGAAATTTCACCTTACCTGTCAAAAGTTTAGTCTTAATTCCAACAACTTTCACTTTCGTAGATGATGTAACGTTGAAATTTGCTTTGGCCAATGGTCTATTATTTTTGCGGTTAGTTACCACTGGATTTGGTAGTACCAGTAAACCTTTGCCCGACGTCCTTCCCTGAAGCCAACAGCGGACTGGGGCAGCACTTGGCTCTGTGCAAGAAATTTTTGCCAGCTTTCTTGCTGATACATTATGTGAGACGCTGATGACTGCCAAGTGTTGATAGACCAAATGGGTCACATCGAGGTAGCTATCTGGACCCCCACCAAGATAATCCAAATCAGAAGCCGGTGTTGCAGTACTGGTAAATCTAATAAAACATAATCAGAAATACTTCGAGTTTAGGAATATTGCAAGATTAGGTACAAGTAGGTACTTATAACAATATGCTTCAAGCAAAGAAGTTTTATTTGGTAACAAAATTATCTCAAATAAACTGTCTTTGATATAGGAATCTAAGAAATAGTGATACTTCGTCAAAATACGGAAACTTCCTATATAAAAAGAACAAAATATATATTACCTGTGGTTTTGTACAACACCTAAGTTTATTCAAATATCAACTGACATAATTTGTTAGTTACGAGTAAACGGTTGAAAAGAATCAGAATTTATTTTTACGTCAAGATAATCCTTTTTATTGCCGCCTTACCTCGTAATAATATCTCGAACAATACCTCGAAATACTACTCTCGCATTATTACCTCCGTAATATTCTCTCGCATCAATACCTCGAAATACTACTCTCGCATTATTACCTCCGTAATATTCTCTCGCATCAATACCTCGTAATATATTTGGTAAACCTATGGAAATATAATTAAATACAAAAAATGAAACTAAAACTAACTAAATGACCAATTTCTGATAGACAAATTGTGATCGATGACAACTCTCACAAGCCGTCTAATTAACCCAGAAAATTGTTTTCTGAGATCTTCCAACAAATGTTTCTGGAAGAAAATTCGTTTCAATGAATTACAATTCTCTATACAGATAGCTGACTGCTATAGCAGTTTGTGATGATGCCTGCTTATAATAATGATCAAAGTTAGAATAAAGATCTTGCATATTAGCAGCCTGTTACGATCATGTTCAACATCAGCTTTTTCCCTTCAGGCCTGAATAATGATCTGTTCTATTGGAACACGACAGTTAGACAGTTATTATGTTGATGAGAGATGGGTATAGATAATATCACAAGGCCTATTTGTAGTCAAGGTATGGGTACTATTTCATTATAAATTATGGAAATCATTTTCTATCCTCTTATGAAACAATTTGTTAACCAGTGAAATAGAAAACAGTAGGTACCTATTACCAAACGCTCCAATTCATTATAATTGTTCAATAGCAACGACGTTTTTCAACACAAAATTATTGGTATCCTTTTAGAAACTACGAGTAAACAGATAAAATAATTAAAATACATAATTAATCTTTGGAGAGATTAAATAATATATTTTGCAGAATAGATATCCTACATATTATAAAGCTAAACCGTTAGGGAATTACTTTTCATCAATAAGATATCAAATTAATAACATTTTGGTGTTGATAGTAAAAAGAGGATATCAATGGTCAACTAGGTATTTCCTATGTTACAAAGTAAAGAATACTCTAATCTCCATTTGTGCTTATTCATTTCAGTTGCACAGCTTTTGATAAATAGTAATATAAAAAATATAATCATATAACACCTATAGACCACTGAAGTACATCATGCACAGTACATACAAAGCTTATTTAAGAATTTCTATGGTTTTTATGAGAAATATTATGAAATAAAAAATATTGCTCGATTAATTGACAGTCAGCAATATAAACATTAACTGAAAATGATTACGAACACCTATTACATTATTATAAAATAGTTGAAGTTCTTCTTAGAAACATTTTTATTAAATGGAAGATCATAATTAATCAGTGTGTAGACCTTATAATATTCCATAAAACTGTCAATCATGATGGAATCGATAAACGTCAATGAACACATCCTCCATAATTCAATTATGTACTACCAAATCCTCTCTGTTAAGTAATTGTACAATTTGTCAAAATTATGACTAACCAACAATCTCTCGGCGATCTACATTTCAAAAGAAAATCACAACAGCCAACACAATTTCAGATCGCTGTATGTCGATCTAGTCAAGAAATGAGTTCAATAAACATCATTTAAATCTAATCCCCCCACACACATACATACATTGTAAGAAATATTTTGGGTCAGGGATGTGCTTTAAAAACAAAATCCAATTTTAAATACAAGATCCAACATAATTTTAGCTGAAATGAAACGACTACATACATGTATACATAATTTCTGTTTCCTAAAGACCTCCCTTTAATCATCGCATCAATATGATACGTGATAATAACACATATTGCCTAAAGTACACAATAACAGCTAATTCTAAGTTGATGGCTAGGCTTAATGGGAATAGAACAGCCAAACCGCATTGAAAAACACGTGCTATTCAGAGCTATAAACAGCACAACAAAACTTTTCTGTCTATCTCTCCAAAAAGCTATTCAGTGGTGATAAAAAATGTGGACAACTTAAATGGGAAACTAAATTGACGAAAAATATTAGTTTCAGTATTGGTTCATCATGCTTTTGACTTAGATGACAGACAAGAAGCAAGAAGTTAAATGTTCAAATAGTCTAAAAAGTCTAGTAGATCTAACGAACGATAATGAAACACAGCCGAAACCCAACTCAATTAATTAATCTCTCGTGGTCACTGGGGAGGAGGGTAAATAACTGCCCGAAACCGACTCAACCAATTAGAAAAAAGTTGGTATCACCGTGTGAAATTCTGAAAATATTGATATAAAAGATTTTAGGGGTTTGATCCTCCTGCGACAACCTTCTGAAGAAAGGAGGTTGGGCCAAAATTTATTTTTATAAAAACTATTTATTAAAAATGACAAAAAAAATATTTTTTTACATACTGGACCTTATAGACCGACCACGTAATCTTCTAATACATTATTAAGTATGTCTCCATGATATATTATACTCCAACTTCAAGTAAAATAGGATGTTTTGTTTAGATTTTAAAGACACTCAAATGATTTTTTTAAATAAAAATAACTAAAATACCCATAGATGACTGAAATTTGAATCAAATTCCACTTGAGACAATTACAAATTATCATATCTAATATGCTTTTAGTAGTTCTTTCATGAAATATGAGTAATTACAGACATATCAGTACTCACTTCAGGATTAATTTTAAATTTATACAATTTGAGAGGTACTTCATAATACAGATTTCATTTTTTAGATAGGGGTCATGTGACCTCAAAGCAAAAAATGTTTACATGAAATAGAGGCACACCGATGGCTCAATTTCATTCCAACCGATTCCGACATTTTGAAAAACTTTTGATCATTAAGAAATAACAGTACTCATAATACATCATGTCTCACTAATTCATCCATAGCAACATTTTTGAAGTTTGTGAAAATCCAATATAAAATTTACTACAATAAAAATAGATTGAAATAAATTTTTGCTACACGTAGTGTCCACCTATATTTGGTACACGTAATGTCCACCTATATGTTGGTACACGTAGTGTCCACCTCTATTTGGTACACGTAATGTCCACCTATATTTTGGTACACGTAGTGTCCACCTATATTTTGGTACACGTAGTGTCCACCTATATTTTGGTACACGTAGTGTCCACCTATATTTTGGTACAGGTAGTGTCCACCTATATGTTGGTACACGTAGTGTCCACCTATATGTTGGTACACGTAGTGCCCACCTATATTTTGGTACACGTAGTGTCCACCTATATTTTGGTACAGGTAGTGTCCACCTATATTTTGGTACACGTAGTGTCCACCTATATTTTGGTACACGTAGTGCCCACCTATATTTTGGTACAGGTAGTGGCCACCTATATTTTTTCAGAATTTATAAAATGTCAATAGCAATTTCCGATTAAAAGTCACCACATTCTGTCTGATCTTTGAATATTGAATGAGCCAAAACTTTCTATCCGCTTATATATATTATGACAAGTCAACGATTACCCAAAAATGTCATACGTATTTAACACAATTCAATAAAATTTAAATTAAAGCTTTAATAATCTTTGGGAAACTAAAATTTGGGGTCCAAAGTCTACCCCATTTTGTTATTATAGTTTTTGGTTTCTTGCATAAAAAGATAGTTAGAATGTTTTGAACTGACACCAAAATATAGGTAGATCGTGTATCAGCTCTGTAAAGCATACAGCTATTAAAAGTTCAATAGTCATATATTTTCTCACAGAAAACTATGATAGTAAGTTGTAGTTTACTAATTTATGAGCTACTTGTAACACACAATTATTCATTGTAACAATATTTTTATTAACTCAGTAGTTTTATCTCAATAAAATTAAATATTCACACTCATTTCACCCTGAGGTTAGATCACCAACATGATTAACCTATCAAAAAGCACAGTAGTTTTACTACAATATTAAATGATGTATAACTTCTATTGTCCAAGTGATTATCTAACATCGGCAACATAAAATAAAACAATCGTTCGACGTCAACAACAACAACAATTTCTTAAGTTTCAGTTCCACATTCTATACAGTTTAGATAACATACGATACTAGTAAAAACCAGTGAAAATGTAGATTTACAAAACAAGTTCACTTCTGCGTGGGTTGCACTTCTACATAAACAGCCAGAAAACGTGCCATATCTAATTGGATCGAACTTTCGAATCGGCTCAAATTTCCTAATATGTATACTCTGTTTGACTACTCTCCGAGGAATTGCATGTCACACACCGTACACCGGGGCGGGCTAATACAGCCAGGATTCAACTGAGCAAAATATCATGGAAAACAACATTTAGCAATAGCTCGCCTGACTTGGTTTTACATATATTTTTCATATAGTACACATGTATGTTGGAATGCAATAATTTAATTATTTCGACTAGTTATTAATGGATACCTGTTGAATTTCAAAACATATCTTAGTAGATCTCACAAGATAGGTAATATCTAAAATGATTGTACTATAATTTGGTAGTTCAAGTACAGATTAAACATATCATGTTAATTCCCAAGATATTTTCATAGCTCCCAACTTCATATTTTGTCAAAATCAGACGCATTTATGTTTGAAAAAGTAAAATTAAAATACATAGTTGAGAGTGTTGTTTATTGACACGAGGATGCAACATGATAATTGAATAATACTTTAATATTTTTGCAGCTTTTATCTAAAGAGAAAAGGAAATTTTGACAACAACTACAAATACAACATGCCTATTAAGGTTCAAAGATCCAATTTCAATCAATAAATTTGAAAAGCTCACCATTGAACATCTCTTCTATAAATCGATTAACCAATTTGTATGTTTATTGTGAAATTTTAATTGTTTTAAATAAATAAAACTAAAGTGGTCTTTTTGAAAACTGAGATTGCAACGGATGGTTCCTATTTAAAAATCTAGTTATATAAAGGTGTATACAAATTTTAATGTTAGAATTTTACCAAATCAATTAATCAGTTTTTCGTTTCATGCACATGAATTAACTTTATTCCTAGTTTGATAATAAAAGCAAAACATAAAATTATAGTCGCCAGCTATACCATCTCTCGTGTAAATAAAATCGCTAGATGTTTTATATGAAGCAATATATAAACAAATAAACTTAATCCAGCAGCATTACGAGTACTATTAAACTAAATTTTCAAACAAACTATTTCGACTCCATTTTCAAGGTATAGATAATAAACAGCTCAATTTTACCTCGCTAGCACCCAAAGTTCCGTATGCTGAAAACGTCTACGACAATTATCAGATCTTTGCTTTTTACGCTTTTTTGCACGTTTACGATTTGGTTTCCTCGCTGCAGCAGATGCTTTGAGAGTCTTCGAATGTGCACCTTTATCCACATTGTTCCGAGTGGCAGGATTCTGATTGGCCACATCGTTGTAAGACAACCAATTATTAGCATTGTTTCCCGCGACTTGAGAGTTTCTACTAGTTGGACCATTGAGATCATTGTAGAGTTCAAAAGAGGGCAGATAATATCTTGAGTTTGATGTCGAGCGTTTAAAACGACGACGTCTAGAAAAATCATCAGACAGAAATTATTTTAGAATGAAAAGTCAATAATTAAAATAATCAAGCGAGACCATTTAAAATTCTAGAAAAAACAAAAACAAAGTTCAAATAACAAAATTTTATATTTTTAATAAAAGATATAAATTGTCGAAACCATTTTAAATAAAGTTTTAAACTAACTTTGTCTATCTTTTCAATAAGAATAATCAAATATGTATGTATATTATGTATTTTACCGATTAATATTTTGCACAATTCAGTTAAAATATAAAAAACTAAGATATCTGCTGCTTAATTATCCAAATTTTAGAGAATGGCTTGTATCATTAATTCGAGTAGGAATCAACAAAACTCCATTATAGAATCGTAGCATCTAAACAATTATTAAATGTTTATTAAAGTCTAAAATAACACAAGTATCCTATTTTCTCACAAAGTTTCTAAGCAAATAAAATTTAACCGTAATATTTATGGCTAATTAAAACAAATAGATCTACAATTGATATCACTAATAATACTGCATGAGAATTTCAATAAACAAGAACGACAGATGCAGATAAAAACCTATCACAAAATCTATAATGGCTAATAAAATATTCATAAAATTATTGTGTTTTCTTATGAGCATCTAATTAACATCAATTAAAAGTCTGGTTCTATGTCAATATGCGTAAGGGCTATCTGCTGTGTTGAGACGAAAATATAAAACTTCGGTCTGATCCAATTGACAAAAAGATATATTATGAAGCAACATAATCTATTTTATCAAAAGTAAAGTACTATTCATTCATATAAATTGATTTCGGTACACCAAGCTATCAGCAATAAGAACATTTCAATTCTAAGTATAAAAACAACAAGTTACAGTGCCTAGGAATTTATAATTGACAGAAGAAAAAAAGAACTTTTGGATTCAATGCCAGATCAAAAAGGCACATAAATCTAATATCGAAGCAACGTGATCGACAAACAGATTGAAAATATCCCTAATTCCTTGTTAATACGACAGCGACGCTAATTGTGCAATTAGTTAAAATAACTATTTAACACCAATGTCTACTATGGGCCATAATATGTGCATTACCTAGGCGGTCAAAATAGCATAGCCTGTTAGTATAGATAGATATTAATACAACTAACAACTAAAGTAGATACGTCTGAAGGGTAGACAACTTTCAAATCGGTCTGAAACAAAAATAAGACCACCAATCCTAATCATGATTCTATTTCACATTAAACTGATTATCAATTAATTGAACTACCTACTTTAAGTTTTACAAGAGGGAAGAAATAAAATATGTCGAATGTTGGTCAAGAAAAAAACATAAACAGTCAATTAAAATACTGCTATCTGTCACACTTCAATTTAGAAATTGGAATGTTAAGCCTGCAGCGTAGACTAATGCTATTTTGGAGATAAGGATAGTTTTGGTTAAGCCTACAACTACCTACAGCTACATAATTCTATTTTGTAGATTTGATTCTTTATGGCTTAAGAACCATCATTTAAAATCTTAAATTGTCCTATTTACTCCAGAAATGAAAGTACTTATCTATAGCCTGTCATTTTCCAACTAATAGGCATTCTAATTACGACAAAGATAATAAATATTATTAGCCAACACATAAAATTAAGTTAGGTATATCCACAACACATATACGAGTATACCTAATACCCTGTTATTGGGCTTATTTTCAAACTGCATAATGTATGGACAAATGGGAACATAAAGTTCTGTTTAGCTAAGGAATGAAAAATTAGAGGACAACTATGTATAAAATTTAACTAACCTTCCATTGAACGAGTGTTTTGTTATGTGCAGCTGGCGAGGGGGCCTAAAAATCATACTTGCTGTGGATGGATTAGGCTGAAATTTGGTACATAGGTACCTTGAAAAGATTCATCAACAGGTTTTTTCCAAAAAAATCGGTAATGGACAAATGATGTCATCAGATCCAAGAATTAAATTTGGTGTAGGTCCATTAGGAAACCAGTAACATAATTAAGTAAGTATTTTTTGAAAAATATTGATTATCGATTTTTTTGGGGAGGGGAAAAATCACTTAAATGGATCTAAAATCCAAATTTGAGATTTCGAATTACCAAGGCATTAGAAATAATGTACTAAATTGGATGCTTCATTTTTATGGTTGAAGATCTATAACATACCGGGACAGGTCTGTAAAAAATAGATTATTAGTAAAACAAATATAATCACAACTAAATGACTCTGAATGATTTAAAATGACTTACTATTAGTTTCTTGATCTTTCTACGTTTTTGGAATGATTTTATTCACTAAAATTTATGTTTATTAAACCAGGTCTGATTTAAAAAATAGTGGACCTTAAATTGGGACTTTAACTAAAATTATGAAATCTTATGTTAACACACTAATAACGTAGCGGAAAATGAACAAAATGGCCAAATTTGAAGGCATTCTAATGGATTTTTCACTTTTTAACACCAAATTAAATTCTGTTTTTTCAATCTAAATATACAAATAGGATTTTCAAGAAAAAAATCATAACATTTTGTTGGATAATTTTTTTAAATCAAATTTTCAAAAAGCTTATTGAATGTAACAAAGAATATAATTCCTAGAAAAAGTTACAGTTTAGTTGATTTTCATTGGCTGTTAAAATTTGGTCCAAGCCATTGTAATTGATATATTTAAAAAACCGGGAATATGCGTTAAACTATGATGGATTTGTAATATGTATGTATATCTGCCAAATATTAATCAATTTGGTTAATATTTGACTTCACAATTGATTTTTTTTGCAAAAAGTGTATTCCATGTAGAAAGCAAACAAAGATATCGACATTTATCATGAGTAAAATCTCTGTATAATTCCTCTATGATTAGATCCACCTTATAGATATGGGTCCACCTATGGTCAAATGAAGATTTCACTAATAAAATGACAAAAATTGGGTTAAAGTTAGGATAAACATTTTTGTAGTCTCTAAGAAATATAATTATCAATTAAAATAAAAGTTCATAAAAGAACGACCTTATTGATAATTAAAAGACCAAACAGGTCAAAAAGTGTATTAGTCTCACTTGGTATTTATTAGTATGAATGACATTTAAAATATTAGAGCTGACAAAGTCTTGTATAATTTGAAAAGTTGGTACATACTTGTGTTAAATGTCCAACGCCTTGCTTTTCTGATTTTCTTCAGAATTAATCGAGACTTTGAATTATATATATTTACAGATGTTAGCTCAAGTATTTTAAAATATAATTATCTAAAAATAATAGTATTCATACTAATACCTAGTGAGAGCTAACACCTAAAAATGATTTCACATTTTAGGGTTTGAGTGAACACACTTTTTACACTTTTGATATTTTAATTTCTATTCTTTTTGTATAGAATTCATGTAATTCATAGTTGTGTCAGTAAATTAGTAAACTTTGCTTGCTACTATGCAGTATTGGTATTCCTAGCAATAGTACAAAATGAAACTCAGATATGGTAAATAAAGTTTCATGTGGTTACATGACCATGAAATCATAGTTTGTCATAAATTTGTAAAAAATAGAATGTTTCTATGTCATATTTTCGAAGTGGAAAATTCATACATGGTAACATAAGGTTTCATGTGGTGAAATTTGCTATATTGGCGTCCCTAGCAACAATTACTAAGATAAATGCATATGAAACAAAAGTTCATATATTGTAACTAAAGTGTCATGTGGTTAAATAACGAAAAATTATAGTATCAAATATCAAGAAAAAAGTTTGTTGTTATGTGATTTTCGTGCCCCTAGCAACAGTTGCCAAGTGAAAAATTGATTAATGGAAAGTTCATATATGGTAACTAAGGTTTCATGTGATGAAATACCAATAAAAACATTGCTATGCGAGATAGATTTGCAAAAGTCCCTTGTTATGCAATATTGGGTCCCTAGCAACAGATACAAAGAGAAATGTATATGAGCAAAAAAGTTTATATATGGTAACTAAGGTTTCATGTGGTCAAATAACCATAAAGCAGTTATGTAAAAATAGCTTGTTGCTATGCCATTTTGGTGTCCCTAGCAGCAGTTGATAAATGGAAAGTGCTCAAAGGAAAGTTCATATATGTAGGTAACTAAAGTCTTATGTTGTCAAATACCCATAATACCATTGTTATGTGGAATACATTAGTAAAAATTCATTGTTGCTATGAGATATTGGCGTCCCTAGCAACCGCACTAAAAATCTGAGAACAAATTTTTTCTCTATGTCCAAAAGGTAGTCTAAGGGTCAAATTTCATTAAAATCGGTTAATGTGACTATGATATTATCAGTGTTGAAGAAGGAGAAAAAAAGACAAATTAAGAAAAAGTCAATATCTTCTAAACTAGTCGAATGTAGAATAAATCTTTACTGCAAAAAACAAAAATAAAAAACAAAACCAGTCAAGCCTTCGACAGTATTAACATCA
>JAUYWI010112705.1:0-10803 GCA_034780595.1 Parotoplana pacifica
AAACAATTTCTATAGCCTTACTATAGCCTTACTAAAAACTGTAATAACTCTGTGGCTGAAAAAATAAATGACCGCCAAAGACTTTTTACACACTATTCGTATATGTAATTTATTTGTAATGTTTGGTTTAGAATAAAAATGTAAATATTTACGGAACACACTCTAATCATGCATCGTAAACATTTAAAAATTAATTAAAAATGTTTTAAGGTTAAATCTACAAATTGAGATATTGTATTAAGAAAAGAGAGATGTGGGGCTGACAAAGACCACTATGGATAGATATGTTGGCGAAACATTGTCTCCAATGCTCATATCAAACAGTTATCCTGATGATGATGATATTTCCTTTATACAATAGTTTTACACCTTAATATAACGCCAAAAATATTCAACAAACAAATGTGATATAATACTATTGGCCAAAAATGGCAAAAATGGAGTTAGCTGATACCAAATAATAATTGAAATATGCATAAAAGTGTATCAGCTCACACCAAAAAATAATTGAAATACACTCAAAACTGTTTGATCTATAAAAATTTCCATGAGCTAACTACTTTTTTATTGTTTTAACGGACCTAGCTATACTACCATTTTACATTTAAGTTACTTTCATTTTTTCCAATAATATAAAATCGAGATCGTTAAAGAAAAAATAGCCGGGAAAAACAAAATTCTAAAACATCGAAATTTTTTTGCTCGTGAATCTAATCTCACAGTATGTATTAAAGAATGACTTTGTAAATGCCCCCAAAAGACACCTAGTTTTGGTGTTCCAAAGTTATAACTTCCCTATTGGGAGATATAAATTGACAATGTAGACGTATATGAGGCTTTAAGAAAACCCCAAAAGCAAAAATATCTCGGCTCTGACGGAATCCCAATTGCCATCTACAAGTACTGTGCAGACTACCTTGCTATTCCATTTTTCCATATATTCAAACACACCATTTACTTATAAATATGCCGTCACTCTTCTAACTCGGTGATATTTCTCCGATTCGGAAATGCTCCAATCCGATACGGAACGGCATTCATCTTATTTCGCTTTTCAACACATCGTCAAAAAGTTTAGAACCACTTATTATAAAATCTGTTAGAATACCCTTGTTTCAAAATTCGGGTCCCACCAATATGGCTATTGAAAAAACTCTTCAACTACATATTGTGTAATTTTATTAAAGCACATCATAAAATATCTAAATATCTCGACCCTCTAAATGTTGGTGGAGTGCAAAATATGTCCTACAATTGTTCAAAGGCCTTTGATTTTATAAAGCATTTACTCATGATCAACAAACTCATCGATTCTCGGCTACCATGCATATTTAATATTTTAGTTAAAGTTATCTTTCCAACGAAAAACAACAAGTTTACATCAAGGATACTATTAGCCATCAATGCGATATTAGCTCCGGAGTTCCTCGGGGTTCAATCATTCTTGGACTCTTTCTGCTCGCGCTTACTGCAGACAATTTTACGTTATCTACATCGCTGATTAAATACGCGGATGATAAACATTATCCCATTGTTAAAAACATAATCGAGCTATTGAATGCTCCACTGGAATGTTTCTCCGTTTAAACAAAATCAAGTCCAAATGTTTAACCATGATTTGCTGAAGCAATACAAACGTTACTATTTCTCTCCATCTTGCTCCACTTGATTCATTGAATGTTTCTGGTGTCCACTTAAACTATAAACATACTTGAGATGCTCACATTGAGAACCTCTCAAATACATTATGGCCTACACATTCTCCGCCGAATACTTACCTTTATGTTCATTCTGTCATAGAATACGCTTGCCCAATACTTAACTTTATGTTCATTCTGTCATAGAATACGCGTGTCCTGCCTGGGTTGTTATTCCTTAATATTTAAACAATAAACTCAACCGTATTCAAAACTGAGCTGCACGTATTATCAACTGTGACAACCTACCTGACATACTAATAAGAAGAGAACCTCAAACTAAAATCTTTTTAAATCTCTTATTAGAAACAAAGGGAACAACTCTTTTCCCCAATATTTCTAGCAGATGAAATAGAATAATTCTCTCACAACGATTTATCAATAATTTCATGATTTATTGCTCTATTGCCTATAACAATTAATCTCTAGTACTTAATCCTCATTAATAGTGATATTGCCTAAAACTTCAATTAAATTTTGACTTAAATTTGTTTATTCCTATTTATACCAGCTTGATATACATTATCCATACTTTGTGTTAATTTAGTTAAAAAACGTTTTTTCCCGTATACTTTGATAAAAATGTACAATTCTATGTCCACAGCCTGTTGGGCATATGATGTAGAATGGCAACCATTCTAAAAACTTGTTTATGGATTATTATTTTTATTTTTTAGCATGTGATAGTGGTTATAATCCGTATGGCAAGAACAGCCACAGTTGTGTTAAACTTAGTGTGGCTTCCAAGAACTTTATTGCAGCTCGTGAGCAGTGTTTCAGTGAGGGAGGTGATCTTGCATCTGTACATAACAAAACTCAGTTTGACATACTGAAATCATTGCATCAAACGCCTGGGGGATCAGCTTACGTATTCATTGGACTAAGACGAATAGAAACTATAGAGCATTTTAAATGGATTGATGGTTCGCATTTGTTCAATGCTAGCTGGCAAGATAAATCACCATACTTTGCTAGCGGAGATACTTTTATGGATTCCTGTGTCGGTTTGTTAGTGGAAAAGGAGAAAGTTTTTATGAAAAGTTACAAATGCAATAGTAGAATGAAATTCTATTGCCAGGAAAACGGTAATTACAATTAGTTTGTCTATATAGAATATATAGAAATGTTGAACAAAATTACAATATCTTGTTGTTAATGTTTCATTATAATTGTTCTATGGCTACATGTTTTGCTGGTTCTCGTCAGAGAGTACAACCACTGTGGTTTACAATTAGCATATTATGTACATTATTATAGATAAACCGTTGGATTTATTTCTTGATAAAAAGGGAAAACAATTTGCTTTTAAATGCACGTAGCATCATTGATTCTACAAATTTCCGTATGTAAATAACTCATAAAATTAAATCAAAGCCGAGAGATGAGCCCATTATAATACAAACCAGCAACTGTCCTGTATCTAGAATTAAACAAAAATCTCATATATTAAAACTCTTCTAGACTCTCAAATCAGCTCTGACCTACAATGGTATACACCTTAATTATGCCATATATTTCCCTGCTTCTGAAATTTTATATAGGGAAACAAACTATTTCAAATGACTATTCTTAGAGAATAACTTTAGATTGTAATTTACCGAATACCTACCCTACATTTTTTAGTAACCCACTACTGTATTTTCTGACTTTTTTTCACCTTGATCACTGCAAATATTTTTGTTTCAAAGACGTGCTCTGTTTTTGAAACGTTTAAATTAACGTTTGTTTTGCGTATAAATGGACACTTGTTTGGTAATTTTGAAACTCACCATAGAGTTATTTCAAAATCAATTTTCAATTGTTTCAAAATTGATTTTGGTTTAAATATACATTTCTTATACATTTTAGACATGTTTCAAATCTACCGAAAAAGCTCCATTTTGCACAAAGTAGAATTGTTCCAATTGGGTTTAAATTTAATGGAAAGTTTCTGAAATATAACGTTTGCTGGGATAATGTTAGACAGACTGTTTAGCAAAATATATTGATATTCTATCCATTTTTTGTATGGGTCAATTTATTTCAATTCCATCTCGCTACATCTCACTAGCGGCAGGTGTATGAGAATTATAAATGGCACATTTCGTTAATTTTAGAATGCGTAGTTGTAATTGCAGATGCAAGATAAATACATACAGTTAATATTTCCCTCAATTTACTCAAGAGAATTGAAAAATCAATATTGTTTGAAGTTAATAGATGATAATGTTGTTAATTTCGGTTACTGGTACGTTAGTTGATAATGCGGAAGCCTCCAAAGATACTATGTATTTATTCTTTATGTCACATATTTGTGGACGGTATTCAATAAAATCGTAAGAACCTTTAGCACTGGATTTACCTTATTTCTTTTACCTGGACAAATAGATCAACTAGCCATTGCATGAGCAATGTAAAGAGTAGGATTATTTACTGTAGCCATGATTGTAAAACGTGCATATAGTGATTGTTCAGTCCATCATGAAACACTTGCCAGTTAATTAACAGAAAGCTAAAATATTCTAAACTTAAAAAATAAACTATTATCGATTATCTATTTGCATTTAATTTTCTTAATGATTTCTTTAGGTATTATATTGTTATAAATAGATTTTGAAAGTTTATTTTGCAATTTTGTGTTTTAAATGTTGTTATAAATTTAAATTTACATCTATTCTACATATTTATAACTGATGTTACATACATTTATCAAAGCTTATGGAAATATTTTTTCCTTTGTAAATGAATACACGTGGAAATACAGATATTTCCTTAATACCTTAAACGACTCTTTTATGTTCTATCAATTTAATAGACAAACAATGAGTTGATTTGATCATCTATTTTTATCTATTTCAGCAAAGGCCACAACAAATCAAGGTATACCTTTTATTATATCTACAATATATATAATTCTGTATAAATTCGTGAATGCCGTTTAAAATGTGTTAAGAGTAATAATAAAAAACAGTCATACTTTAATAAAAGTATACTACTTATTGATAGCACTTGCTAAAGTATAAGCGGAGAGTAAAAATTATTATAGCAGCATAAGAAGAGAGAAAGTCGAAAATGCATACATAATAAATATTAAGACATACATTTAAATATTATATCCCAATAACTAATATTCTGGTAAATTGCCTCTAGTCTAATATAAGTATTCTACTTTATAAAAAATAATCGTCAGAAGTTACATAAAAAGGGTATCAAATGTGAAATATTGTATTATTCAAACCAAATGTCATTATACCATGAAAGAAATAAAAGTTCTGGTCCGCTACAAAGGACCTGTGGGGATTAATGGATGACTGATATGCGCTTATTAACTCCCGAAGGCTGTTACTATTTTGTATTTTAGTGGTTCATCCTTGTTGCTTATAATTTAGTTATTGCTTGCTTAATATTTCTTTATTAAATGGTTCAACATTCATAGTTTAAGAGTTTTTCTAAAGGTATTTTTATTATATAGCGAAATTTATTATATTTCTATACTTATAAGTTGTATTATGTTTTATTTAATTTTAAATTTGGTAAAATTATATTTTCAGTTTCAGAATCTCACTCTATCAAATACACACATTTTGGTATGTGTACAACTAAATGCTCATGTAACTTTCAATATACTAACACTACATAAACACAATTAGCGCTCCAAGAAAGAAATTGGTTGAATCAAGGTGGCCCTCGAGAACCAATTTGTCGACCAGGGGCCCTCCTTTCTCAATGCAGTCCTGATCATAAATGGGTAGACAGAATCATATCACGTCTTGTTTCGGGAAACAGTCATGCTGTGGATACAGATGTGATCATCATAGTTGGGTGTTTCTTGAACGATTCACATTCCAGAATCACTTTACATTTGGTGAAAAGCTTGTGACTGCCTCCTAGCAGTCATAAATATTCAAATATCATTTTTATCTAAAAAATACCTAAAATTGGCAACAATATTAAATATAATGTAAATAATTGTCAAAATCAGATTTAAAAAATATCTAAGATTCTTTATCATCTAACCATTAATCTGTGTTTCGGGCATTCTTTCAAAGTGACGTAACATGATCTCCGTACAAATGAACAAGTCTGATGAAAGGACTCCACGCTTTATCTGTGTATACTTTGATCGGACACCAAGTATTTTGTCCCAATACAAATAATTCCCAAAGAACCTAAAGTCTTTTCCAGCAACTGCTCTATTATTTCCAAGAGTTTTTTATGTTTGTTTTTGTCAAACACTTTTGTGTAATCAATGAAATACAGTTTTAATGGGCATCCATCATACGTTCTGCAATTATCAGTAAATCAAAGATTGCGATACGCGTACCAGTATCTTTCTGGTGTAGTTTTAAAGCGGACCCTCTTTATTATTATTATCCACAATATTAGGTTGGTTATACGGCTCGTGAGGCTGGTCGTTCTATGAACATGGGCACCTCACTTCGGTCTTTTTTGGCATTGTGATGAAGATAAAATTCGACTGGACCGCCGGGATGTGTCGGTGTCACAGATTTTGTCGCAATATCTGTGATCTTCTCAATTCCATATTCGGCCAAGGCTGTGACAATCTCAATGACAATCTCATCTGGCCCACTGCACTTGCCTATTTATGTCTGACAGATTGCTGCTGCCACTTCAACTTTCAGGATGGGAGGACCTATATCATCTCTAAAATATTTGGCAATGTACTCAGACCATTTTGGTGAAATGTCTTGCATTTCGATCAGCGTCGTGCGATCACGCGCCAGGATGCATCCACTTGAGGAATAGTTTTTCGCATTTGTCAACTCATTTTTCTTCTTGCAGATCAATGCTTGGTCAATATGACAGAGATTCTCAACTTGTTGGCATTGATCTTCCAGACATGCCGCTATTGATTCTTTGCATTCTTTCGTTATTTGGTTGTCCAATTCAACATATTCTTCCTCATTGTTTCTTTTCACTTGCCAACTTTGTTCTATTCGTTCCAAAATGTCATTTGTAATTCACTTTCATCTGACTGTTGTGCTTGCCCTTTATGGCATTATTTTCTAAATAAAATTGCATTTATAGCATTATTATGTATATGGAATATACACACTTATTAGAAATTAAATAATTGCACGTTTTACAAGTTAGGGGCGTTCTCAGTGACCTGGGTATATATGGTAAAGCCTGATTTAATGACAATTTTATTATAATAGTCTCGAGAAACACTAACTTTGCTATAAGCCATACCTTTGGACTGAGGATTGTCGCAGAAATAATATATTCTTACAATGATAATGTAATATGTGCATCATGCTATTTGTCGTAAATGAAGGCGGCAAAAGCCGCGGAAAGAGACCAGTTATTGACCACAACCACCTCAAAGGCAAAATTAGAGGAATTGGACATCACATTTACAACTTACTACATTACAGGAGCAGTACTCGTATAATATTACCGTTGGTATTCCGTAAGTTGATAGAATATGATACAACTATTTTAATATTTTGATAAAAAACAATTTACAAGTAAATCCAATAACACAATCTTCACAGAAAAATATTATGTTGAAATGAGTTGACAGGCTGAGAAATATACCAATAGCGTATCACAAACCTACCCCCATCTGGATGACGGTATTGATTCTTGACTCATTTCAGTTTATATCTACTGTTCGTGCTACATTAAAGTCACAGTTGTATGATGCTGGCGGTATTCAATGCTTCTCCGCTTTTCTCGACTGGTTTGATAAACAACCAGATGATCTCCCTCTAGTGGTGCCGAGAGGTGTTTTTTCTACAAATATAAAATTCAATACAGTGACAAAAGTAAGCAAACTTTCACCTATTGAAGATTTTCGCTCCGATTTGGGCTCTGGTACTCCTTGTGAACCCGACAAATATTAACATACACTACATGTAGTCATTATTTAATTATTTCGGCAGACAAGTAATAATAATCATACTTTGGATCCAGCTCCTCCCGCCCTAAGTTGGTCTGCCGCTTTGAAACATAACGGCGTGAAGTTGGATCCACTGATGGATTATGCAATATATATCTGTTTGAGCAGGGATTGATATGGGTTGACGGTTCTCATAATAATGTTGCGAATAAACAGGAAATTGGTTTCCCAACTGCACCAGATGATCCATCCCCTTAGGAAGCCAAATTATCTACTGTTGCTAGATGCGAATGGGTTGTATATCTGGACCATGATTCAGCCACTGCCTGTGGGTAATATGAAACATATATCCAGCAATGATGAAATATTGAAATTGTTTCTTGCTAATTGTCTGACCGGCCAGAAATTAAAAGTCGATACTGGTTATACCTTGGATCTGGCCTACCCGAAACATACGATTGGCGTGGATGATTTCTGTCTGTTTCAAATTAAACCATATTTTGGCAAGCCATCAATTGTTGTTGTACAAGAAAAGTAATGTTTCTGTATGTCGAAATACCAATTATTTTGATCAATACTGCAAGCAGTGGCACTCTGTTTAATCAGCTGAGAACTGGCCACCGCCCTGCTCTCAGGAAGACGAAACGGTTCACCATCTGTTGAAGATTGTCCAGCACTCTACAATATCCGCTCAGACAGGTTAGGATTGCAACTGAACCACCAAAAGGTATCAGATAATCCAGGTCTGACTAGGGGGATTCTTGGAAGCTTCTGGTTATATCAACCGGACGCATATGAGGCCCAAGTCGTCTCGAGCGGCGGAGAAAAGAAGAAGACAGAATGGCATGGCATGACTCGGCGTGATGATGTTGACAAGAAACTAAATCTGATCACTTGTGGATTCAATCAATAAGTTCATTTACTAAGGAAATAAGTGAACCTGGGTTAAAGTAGAAAAGATAAAAATACAAAGGAACTATCTCGTCACTCCGAATGGATACTACACCCCCTCCCCATGAACGCTAATGACTGCAAATTTATCTGACACACCTTGCGTACATATTAATGGACTATTCCTTTAAAAGATATCTTTATCAAAAGTCAGAAATATTCAGGTCCATTAATTGTAGTCTAGACCACCTCCCCAATTAAGAGACGCCTATTATGAAATAAGGTGGTCAACAATGGGTTAAGTCAAATAAAATAATTTTTGGTTATAAAAATCAAAAACCTGCATTTCTAAAATATTCATTTTTAAAATCACATATCCTGGACATGGGATTTGTTACGTAAAAATTGAACACAATTTGTTAGTACCCTTATCAAAATTCATATACGCCATTTTATCAAAGATTTCAAGTAAATAGTTTTTGGTGAAATATACAGAGTGGTCCAAAAGTCTTTGGCAGTTCTAAATTTATAAGTTAAACCGTACATTTTTGTATATAAATCAATTTTATATTTCTATTATTAATACTATGAACTTTATGATTCAAAATTTAAAAAAAGATTGAAGTGCAATTTGTGATGCTTACAGCGCTCTTAAGTTATAAGAGATAAAATAGCTGATTTAACAATTTAAGAAAAGGTGTTTGTCAATTAAAACAACGAAGAGACTTAAAGGTTATTCATGAAACGATTTGAAAAAGAAGCTCCTGGTAGACAGGTAATTTCTAATTGGAAAAGTATTCTTCTAGAAACCGGTAGTTTTGTAAAAGACAGACCATGAAAGCATTCATGAATGCCATTGATGTGGATCTACAGATATCCACTTGTAGACTTTCTGATGAGCTAAACATATCTAGGATTACCGTTTTGTGAATTTTCAAGAAAGAAGAATATTATCCATACAAGTTATACTACTCACAATTTCTTCAAGATGGTGACTTCAGTTCTGTGAAGTAATGTTAGAAAGATTCAACAGGTATCCCCTTTTGATCCGAAAATTAATATTCTCAAATGAATGTTTTTACCCTGAAGGGCATTGTTAACAAGCATTTTTGGTCAAGAAAAAAATCGTCATGAAAGATTTCGTAATCCAGGAAGGATGACAACTCTAACCGTGTGTGTTGATAGTGGTTATTTATGAGTATCAACTACGAAATTAGTTATGCACCCATGAATTCAGAACCTTTAGATCAAACACGTTGGGAAATAGTCGTTCTCTTCTTCCACAAATATAGAAACAAATACTTTCAACAAAAATGAGCGAGGTCACACAACAGTTAAATGCAAGAGCAATTTTGACTGAACAAATGCTAGGAAAATGGATTTGGAGACGCGGAACTATTGTATGGCCTCCCGGAGCACCAGACTTTAATCCCTCCTGTTTTTGGTTTTGGCCATATTTAACGTCGAAAGTGTTTACAAACGATGAGATATTTCCATCGCAGCAAGCTGTTCAAACCAGAAGCTATCCTCCTTAAAGTTGTTCAGAGTTTCTTTACAAAATTTATGTGATCCAGAAGATGATTTGTTTGAAGACAACTGTTTGACTGTGTATGTAACTTGACTTTTGAGATTATTCTTATGTTTAATATGAATTTTGTTCTTATGTGTCATAATTTCTATATTTAATATTTATTTAACAATTAAATTTATGCATTACCATCACCCCAAAATAATTTTGGACTACCCTTTACATATGTAACAGTTCCACCGTAAAATATACGGTGAAGTTGTAGATATAATATTCATTTGCTTATTCTTAATAAACTATAATACTATAATACAGGGAGTATCAAAAGTCGGTTTCTAGTTTCGACACAGTTTTTTGTAGTTACACAATTCTAATGGTTTTAAACCATTGAATCTATAAGCTCTTATTTAAAATCTACAGTTTGGTAAACAGAAACTGGTGGGTGTGGATTACAATTATATTGCCCATAGATTATTTCTATGTTGTTGGAAATAAATATAATTGAACCATGCTCAAACAGTATAATTTAAATGAGCTGTTTTTAACATTAGGTAAGTAAACATCTATTACTTAACAAGAAGAAGGTGTTCCTACAACATTTTTTAAGTAAATTAATTTTTAATTTACTTTAAAAAAGTTGTAGGAACACCTTCTTCTTGTTATATAATTGCCTGAGCCAGGCTTCTGTTCTTCTTTGAATTTATTTCTTCTACTACTGTTAGTAGTTGACCTAATAAAAAAATAAAGGTTGCTAAATATAGTTGATACTATCTACTAACAGTTGGTATAAATCACAACTTAGCGCTTAGATTCACCAGCAGCCTGGATAGCTCAGTGGGTAA
>JAUYWI010112716.1:0-10803 GCA_034780595.1 Parotoplana pacifica
AGAGTAAGCGAAAATGATTGATTAGAAATAAACATCTTGGTAAATTTATGATTTTTTAAAAATTAAATTAAATTATTTCCATTCATTTTGAGACCCAGTGTATAACTAGATTGGCAATCTTACCTGTGGAAGAATTATATCAAGTCAGGACATGGGAATTTTCAATTTGATAAAAAAATAATAATAACTAACTGATGACTGGTAAACTACATGCATATTAAAAGTAGATGATAAATGACTAATATCCAGTGTTATATTATGATGTCTATGGCCAGGAACTGCTTTGACCGTGTGAGTGCCCTTTAATAAGAAAATAGGCTTTCCAATATATTTCTTCTGAAAATCTTTTATTTTCACTTTTCTTATGCAACTATTGCAAAGTTTACTTTCTTTTTTGTTTTGATATGAATATACAAAAAATTATATTACTCAGGCTGTGATTATGTCAAGCTGATGAGGCCCAACAAGGCCGAAACAGCTGTCCTGGTCTATCACTTGCGAGTAATATGAATAAGTAGTATACTTTTGTCAAAGTATATCTGTGTTTTTATTATTACTCTTAAACACATAATTATATCAAGTCAGGACATGGGAATTTTCAATTTGATAAATAAAGAATAATAACTTAACTGATGACTGGTAAACTACATGCATATTAAAAGTGGATGATAAATGACTAATATCCATTGTTATATTATGATTTTTATTGTAAAATAAGTCTATTCTAATTTAATGGTGTCTCCCAGTCTAACATTTTAGATCTATGTTTTACTTTTGATTGCTGATCTAGTTATATCTTTATAATTTAATATTTATGGTTTATATTGTCATAAGAATGGATAAAAAATTATTAAAATTAATTCTCTAAACTCATAACTGTGTACATTTAACTCCTAGAAATATAAACTTCATTGATTACCTTGTTGGAAAATTCTCTATTTATAAATAAATTTCTATTTAAAGGTGTAAAATATGATGTTAGACATTGCATGTACTACATATGTGTCAGGCAACCATAATATTATTTAATCTATTCAATCAGTGTAATAGTTTTGTTCTTTTACTGATTTGATTTGCTATTTATTGGCAGATACAACTCGCACAAAAAGTAAACAAAAGCATTCGTTTTCTGTTAATATCTCACCTCAAGAAAATATAACCCAGCAAACAAATGCTTTATTTTACAATCATTCACAATCTCAGCAATCTATTGAACTAGTAAGTCATTTTTATAATGTACTTTATAGATTATTTTACACACTATCACAACTTTTATTTTGAATGGCTTTATTGTCTTATTGTGTATAGCATTTGAGTAAAGATTACTCTATGGTGTATAGTCTAATGTTTTATGTGTTTATTTCTAAGATTTTGTGTGTTTTTTAGAAGATAAACCTAAATATTAGGTATTAATCAAAGAGATTTAATATACTAACGCAGAGATATTACTACTCTGAAAATGTGTAGCTTCTGTTACTGAGCTAAAAATAGTTGGGAGTCAAAAAAGCATTTCCCTTCCATAGATTCCTATAGTAAAATATCCAACATTTGCACCTTATATCTTTGCGATAAAATATGATAAATTAATTATTTTTTCAGAACCACAGTTAATAGGTATTAGTTGACCTATTGTGAACTTCTCAAATTATAATTAAATTTTAAATCTATAGTTTTAATACTTAGTCAAAATTATTAATTTGCCCCATAGACATATTTTGCCTACATAGATTAAAAATTCCTCAAATGTCCATTGGCTTATCATTAGCTGAAAAGAATTGAACGAGAGAGTTGAAGTATTTAACATGATAGATACTACAAGCTTGTTTATTTCAATTTCCTTGGTATTAATCTGTGTATTGTTTAAATATTTGCAGGTAAATGGTGATGGACGAATATCAGTCAGAAGCAAAATTCCTACTGTCAAATCATTTTCATCACAAAGGAATTTAAATCAAACAGTTGACAGAAATCCTAATACTTCTGTAAATGAAAACCAGATATATGATGAAAAATGCATTTCTCCAGGTAGGCATTAATTTGTTGCTACTGCAATAGTTTTCATGCAATGTACCTACATATTTAATGGCTCAGAATAGGGTTACCTCATTTTTTCTTTTCTATTTTCGCCTTCTAATCGTCATACGTTAAATACCCTCTGTCATCCTATTTTGCCTTAATAAATATATTGCCAATTTGGGAACATGGGGCATCTAGTTAGCTCGTTTTCTTGATTGTTTAATTTTGCTTCAATCATTTCATAGCTAAGATGTACGTTTAATTTAAAATTAGAGAGATCTTGCTCATTTTCTAAATTGTTAGATGTTTCACTACTGTTTTATTAACCACGTTGCTTAGTTCCTCTGACATTTTGACACGTTTTTCATTCTCGACCTTTTTGTGTATACCTAGGGATGATATAGATTTATGATCACTAACAGACTGAACATCTGAATCGGTGAAATGTGCACCGAGAATGGTGCATGTAGTTGTTCGAATACAGTGTTTAGTATATTTTTCTGATAACGAGCAGATTGAACAGATTTGTTTTGAAAATTAATTGGGGAATACTAATAATTATTCCATTGTTAGCAAATAAGTCCATAGAATTTGAAATAAATTTAATTTAAATATTACGAATTATTCAAAGCAAAAATATCCTTAAACTAGAAACAGAGTGCTATAATATAGCATTATGGATTAGAAATCGATGGCAGAGATATCTAATACATAGAGTTATTGTACAATAACAAATAAAAACTGCGTGACTATAAATATAATATATAATTCAAAAAATAATAATAAGAGCGCATTCGACAACTAAAGATTTGTCTTCATCAATTATTGTACAATACTTATTTATGATTATGAAATACACTATTATTGTTTGAAATTGAAAAACTAGAAATTTAAAAGTCAGTAGAACTAATAATTTTACGGATCTAAACAATTGAACAATGGCTTTTGGTAAAGATTTGTAAATTTTTGCTCTAGGCCTTCATTAAACAAAGAATTAGAAAGGAAAGAGAAAATAAATGACCAAATATGTATCAATTGTAATATAATCAGTTTCGAATATACTATTCAAAGTATAATATTTAGACACACACACTATTCACAAGAGCTATAATAGTATTAAAAAAATCAGTAACCGTTAATTTTGTTTATGCAGTGGATCTATACATATATGTATGTTTTAAGTTTTAAAAGTATGTATTTATGAATAAATGTTTGTTTTTTCTAATTCTGATATTCGGCACTTATTATGGGCCACTATTTATGTATTTGAATAGGTATTTCACAACTTATTACACCATAAAGACAACTGAAGCATATTTGGAAATAACACATTTTAAATATATGTTTATTTTTAGTAAAACAAACTGGTGATAAGGTTTGTCCAGAAGGTGATGGACATTCGGCGTTTTTATGGGAAGCAAAAAGATACAATAAAGTAAATTCATTAACAGTAACTGAAAATGGATCGGAATGTTCTGAAGATCTTCAGGCTCTCAATAAAGTTTTGGACAATATACAAGACATTGAGATAACAACGAAATTGGATAAGAAACAGAAAAACTCTAATTCAAAGGTTACTAATTCAGACCATTTTAAAATAAACAAATTTGATTTACCTGATACTCCTAATATCTTAAAATATTCTACTATGACTGAAAGGAAATTAACGGTTTCTACAGCTGCTCCTAAGAAAATAAGGTCTGCTTCTGAATTAAGTACCACTAAACTTCAGAATAATTCTGTTTTTTGTCATGATGCAGAAATTGAACGGGATGATGGCGGTCAGATTCATGCCATTTTGCAATCAGATAATTTAGAACCTCAGTATGACAAAGAAATTGATAAAGGTTTAGAGGATTCTCCTATTACCACTAAAAGAAAATTCATGACCAAAATTTCAGAGTACGATGGCTATAAACAAAAATTAATGTTGAAGAAATGTTTGGTTGTACCCAAAGCGATTTTTTCTACTGAAACAGCTAGGGAAATTTTGTCTGAAAAGCACTGCAATTATAACTGCCAAAACAGGTGTCACTCACAGGAAATGCAGAATATTCTGAAAGAGTCGTTAGCCTGTAGAAAATGTTGCTATTCCAGATACTATAATTCTACTTGTTTTTCGTCCTTGAACAAAGTACATTGTTGCATTTCAAAAGGTCAAAATCATCAAGGCTGCTGTGCATTAGACGATTCTCTTAAAAATCCAATTGCTGCATGTTATTGTGATAGCTTGAAACATCATGCTAGATCCAGCAATTATGACACTTGTGTTAAAAATGAGATTTCCAATAAAACATATAAACAAAAATACATATTGGTTAATCGTGAACGTTTGCTAGGTAGGCGCTGTCACAAATGTCAAAAACGATGCAGAAGCACGGATATAGAAAACGGTGATTATGCTAAAATAAGATGTAAAAAGTCTAGTCACAATATCTGCAATCCAAGGAAAAAGTATGAAAGAAAGAAAGAGTATAGTAACAGTAAAGACATTCAATGTAACTTATATAAGGAACATAAAGAAGAAGGTATTCAAGCAGATCATTGCACTATTCCAAGTGTAACAATAGCACAATCTTCTAGAAGCCTTGATCGAAATTGTCAAATTACTGCTACAGAAAAAAATGGTAATATTCTAGTTATATGTATATTTTAGAGACAAATACGTGAATACATAATTTTTAGACATAAATTCTATTGTCTGGCCAGTTATAATAGATAGCCTAATGAAATGACTATTTCCCACTTCACCAACAAAAAATCGTAGGTGATTAATTGCCATTTCACTAGCAGTCCCACTTCACCTTGCAGTAATATCTGTGCAGATATGTAATATTAAAAAGACTGAGGTTTCAAAATTATTTAATTAGTTGATATGACTGACACCTATGTTATTAATAGTAAGTACCTAGTTGTTTGAACAAGGCAATATTCAAATCGAATATACATAAATTTATTAAATCTATTGGGATAGGTACGTATATTCACTTTTGTAATTAAATTGTGTACAAGGTTGACGAATGGACATGCAATATGAAATTATAGAAAGTGAACATACTAAGCTTTACAAATTATTTAAAAAAAATTCAATGAAGAGTTTATCTGTCTTGTTTAAATAATTAATACTTGTTGTGTTTCTTTTTCTTTGATTGATTGCTAAGTAGCTTAGGGGTGCTATTTTATTTGCCTATAATAATAAGAAACCTCAAGTCTTGAATATGTAAGTGAATGTTAAATTTGGTGTTTGTTGACCTCATAGAATATACTCCAATCAAAAACTCGACTGAAACAAATTATGTGTTATATTGTATCCTAAATAAAATGATTTTGACTCTGTTGTTGAGATAAAATATTTTGATAGTAAAACTTAATACTATAGGTATTGATTTTTAGCAACAATTTAATCTACATCGCATTAATGATTGATCTTAGTGTATGGTTTAGACTTTAGCAATATCAGTTTTCCAAAATGCGAAACAAGCGTATAATGCATGTAACGTATACCTATTCGATGTGATGATTGCCTTCAAGCAACTACATAGGTACTTACTATTAATAAACATAGGTATCAGTCATATCAACTTTTTTTATTGCATAACTGTCTCAGCTATTACTGCCATGGTGAAGTGATGATGAGAATTAATTTCCCAAGATTTTGTTGTTGTTGAAGTGGGACTGTTGCTGGTGAACTACAGTGATGGTGAAATGGGAAGGATGATAGAAATAATGAAACTGTACTTACAATTTAATCTAAATAATCCATTTTATTTAAATTGAAACCTAGACTAAAACTAAGTTTAAGGTGAAAATTACGAATCTCTTTTATTTTTTAATCGGCGTTTGCTAGATATGTATCTTAAAGAATTGCAATAAGCTCCTTTTAGATGTTTTCTGCCAATAGAACCAACATTAACTGAATTTCTTTAACTTTGACACCCACATAAATTTGTGGTGATAAATTAGTCATCATATTGAATGTGCAGTTTCTTAGTAGATTTTAATATATTACAATAAGCAATGTTTTAGACAATTGTTTTTATTACACATTAAAGATTAATTCTGAGTCGTTACGGGCCGATTTGGGGATAAAATTTGGTATACTAATAACATATCAGATAACGAATAGATATGCAAGATATGAAGGAATTTTAATGAGCTAAAGGTATTGAATGTTTGTTTTTCTTATTACAATTTCTCTATTACTTTAGATAATAATATTGATATTTGGATGAAAGGTGATCCACGGTATTTGCCTTGCCGTCGTCTAATGAAATCCAATAGTTTTAAAAGTAATTTACTCATGAGATAATTTATGTAATTTACTTTCTTATATAGCCACTACGTTCCAATATGTATTTTATTAATAAAAATCAGTGTAATTTAAAATGGTATTGGCTAGAAAGACCTAAAGATGGTTAGCTCTTTCAAAAGAAATTTAAACAACTAGGATGTATCAATAAAGGTAAAACAAATATTTAGAGTGTCGCTGTAAGTTTTATTGAAATCGATGATGAATAGGTAATCTAGAAAGAAATCGTTTAATAACAATGGTTAACTTTGAGCGTTTTTAGTTCAAAAACTATTAGATCGATTTCAATTTTGCATATAGGTAATATGGTAAAGGCTTATTCTTTGACCAACGTTTGGTTATCTAGGTTTTAAATTATTAAAGTTCTTACCAAAGCAATTTTACCACGTGACCGGTTTTTCTAATTAATCTTAGTTTTGTGGTTTGGATCGTTACTTTCCATGATTACAACCCTATAAACAATTGTTCTAGTTGTACTTATTACTACACGAAAGTTTAACCACAGAGTTTCGTGCCTCTTAGTCCCGGAGCCGTTGAGCCCTATCCTTCAGGAATGATGTGCCTACAGTAACTTAGATTTTAAATTAATATAATAAAACTTGATTGATAGATTAAGCGCAAATACAGAGAAGAAAAATAATCCTGGTTCAACATCAAATGCGCAGACATCGGAAAATGTGAAAAATCAGATTCATCAACCATGCATAAAAATATAAATGAATTAATTGGGGGAAAAGGCATGCTCATCTTCAGGTTGCATTAAAGCTAAAAACGGGGATATCATCATGGAAAAACAAGCAATGCTGGGAAGATGAACCGAATACATCGGAGATCTCTTCCAAGATGAGGTGAGGAAGATGAAAAGCAATAAGGCATCAGGAACAGATGAGATTGTATCAGAAATGTTAACAGCTTTGGAAGATTTCTGATTGAAATAGCTCACCGAATGCCTTTATGAAATCTATGACACTGGAGAAATTCCAGACGACTTAAGTAAATCAATCTTCATCGCGCTCCCAAAGAATCTAGGAGTGTGAACTTTATAGAACCATTAGTCTAATGAGTCATGTCATCAAAGTGACACTAAGAGTAATAACGATAAGAGCAAGAAGTAGAATAATGTTCGAGATTGTGAAGGAACAATCTGGATTTGTTGAGGATGCAGTCATGCGAAATGCAATTTCATGCAATGAACAACGTCAGAAAGGCGCCAAAAATATATTTTCCAACATATGTATTTTATTGTAGAATCTTATTGCTTACTTACTACTGCGCCTTCCTCGGCTTAGGATTGGCGACAGCAGACGCCCATTTGAAAGACATTCTTCTCTATTCTTGTTGATGTGTGCCCTTTGCATTCTAGGTAGTTGAAGCTGTCCATTCTTTGGATGTTATCAAATCACTGTTTCCTTGGCGCACCCTGATATCTTCTACTTTCCATGCTGCCCTCTAAAACTTTTATCACTAGGTCACCCGCACTTCCTCTTGTCACATGACCGAAGTATTGAAATTTGACTTTTACAACTCGAAACATTAGTTCTCGAGATACCTCTATTTCCGCTAGCACATAGTCATTTCAGGATAAATTTAAATATTTTCCTCCAACACAACATTTCAAAAGTCTCAGTTCTATGTCTGTCAGACTTTTTTAAAGTCCAATCTTCCACACCATAAAGAAATAATGACCATACCAATACCTTCATGATTCTCTTCTTCAGCTCTTTAGTAATGTTTCTATCTTTACATATCATATTCAGCTTTCCTGCCTTCTCTCTGGTCATGCCAAAATCCTCCAGTGCAATACTTGAAAGCCCCAAGGAACTTGAATGTAGAATTTTAATGTTTCTTATTTTTGATACGTAATAATGACCTCAGCAATAAGATTCTGCAATAAAATATGTTGGAAATATTGTTTTGAAACCGCACCTCTAGCCACGGGGTGAAGGGCAATAGAAATGCAAAAAGACCTGTATATGCTCCATGTACTACACAAAAGCTTTTGATAAAGTAAGGCACGAACAACTCCTGAATTTCCGAGATGTTTTGATCTCTTTAGAAAAGACACCCTACTCCTGTGAACAGACAGTATGTATCCGTATTGGAACTGAAAAATGCAAATTTACTAAAATTCAGAGTGGAGTCCGACAGGGAGCGTTTTCTCCCCGGATCTGTTTAACATCTACAGCGAAATGATCCTGAGGGAATTGGAAGGCATGGAAGGGTTTATTATAGGCGTACGCAACTTAAACAACTTGCGCAATGCAGACGACAGTATTCTCATAGCACAGTCCAAAGAAAAACTACAGCGCCTCCTTGACAAAGTAGTGGAAGAAAGTAAGGAAAAGGGTGGCACTATTAATTGCAAAAAGACAGAAGCCATGGTAATAATTAACCAACCAGACCAAACATGTCAACTTAAAATTGGCGAGATAGATATCAAGCAAGTACCATCTTTTAATTACCTTGGTAGTCTGATCACCGACAATGACAAATGTGACTCCCAGATCAAGAGAAGGATTGGCATATTAAAGCAAGCATTTTAGAAGTTGGAGAAAGTTTTTGGAGATAGGAAGATGTCGATAGATTCAAGAAAAAGAATTTTTTGCTATGTTTACTTGATCTTGACCTATTGTAGCGAATACTGGACAATATCATCGCAAATGGAAAGCCGGCTGAAAGCTGCAGAAATGTGGTTCCTCAGTAGAATGCTTCATATCTCTTGGTTAGACCACATTTCAAACGGAGAAGTTTTAACAAGAACGAGGGAATTTTTGGAACCTGATTAAGACCATAAGAAAAAGACCGTTTGAATTCTTAGGACGTGTCATGAGAAAATAAGGATAGGAAAAAAAATTACAACAGGCAAGATAGAATGGAACAAATAGATAGGGAGACCCCGATTAACATATATCGTCAGTTTAAGTAAATGGATGCAGATGCATGTGCCTGAGGAACAGAGAGACAGCTACACAGTCCAGAAGATGCTGCAAACCTGTTAAGATACAGATTTGTGTGAGTGGATGGTCGCCTACGTTAATATTGAGAAAGTTGATATTATAAACATTTAAAAAGTATATATGCATAATTGTTGATTCTTATGTTGACAAACGTTAACTTTATGACCTTGCATTCCACAGTTGAAGCATTCGATATTTTTCTTAAGAAACAAATTGATGTACTTGACATTGATTGAATTTTCGGTAGTTTAGATATTTTTTGAATAAGATAAGCTAATTTGCAATTTGTGAGAATAATAGGTACGTAATTCAGGGGATAGTTATTCAACAATTTTCTGCACGATCAACTTTTCTTTGGTTGACTGGTACTAATAAACCTACGTTTGGACATCAATTTGTCTGCATAAGCTGAAATGATGATAGCTATCGTTATAAGCCAATTTGAAGGATATGAACTGATGAAGTGGATAGCAGGTGGGTTATCTGTTGTGAAGATAATTTCAACCCTTCCACATCAGAATTAAACGTTGTACGATGATCAAAATCGATTCCCAAACGAGCACCTGCTACTGCATATATTCAAGTTCCTTAGAATTTACGACCAGATAAAGAAATGTTAAAATTTTATTCTTTAAAATTCTCAAAGTTAGCGTATTTTGCCAATTGATGCAACAGTACTATTTGAGACACATAAAGATTGCCTGTGATACCAATTAAGAAATCAACTTCAAACTATATTTTTAAATAATTCAATAGATAGATGGAAGATAATATTTATCATAAATAGAAAGCTATTAAAGTCAGATCCAAAACTAAATGATAGCTATAAAACGGAATATATTTCATAATCAACAATAAACTAAGTTTCACTATACTCCTAAAATATGTGAAATCATTTTTGGGTGTTAGCTCTCTCTAAGAAATAGTATGAATGAGAGTGCGTTTTTAAATGAATATTATTTTCACTATCTAAACTTCTGAGAACAAAAGCTAAGTCAAAGTCTCGAGTAAAAATTGAGGATCATACTCTAATCGGAAATATTACTAGCCCGATTGTTTCCAGAAATAATTCTCGGGAGGTCAAAACATTATGAAGTTGAATGTGCATAAAATAGTCTTGTAATCTAGAATTCTCGTGAGGTCAAAAATATTTTTAAACATTTAAAATAGTTTGAATATTCCTAATTTATTTATTTCATAACAAATAATATCTATAAATATGTAATAAATTTGCGTTACTAAACAACAATAAAGTATTAGTTGATGCATAAAATAACAGGAAATGCATTTTAAACTAACTATGTTAAAAATGGATCAATAGAAACTTTTTCGATAAAATAAATTGGTACACTATAGTGCAAAAAGAATCGCCACCCATATACCTAATGAATATATAATTTTAAGCTAAGTAGATATAATGTTAAAAATCAATCAATTGTGTGGTTCTCAAGGGAAGGGAGAGAGGCAAATAAGACATCAATAGTGAGTGCTGCCACCATTACTCTGAATAACTGCTCTGAC